>VMRN01000061.1:2107417-2137183 GCA_010277015.1 Poeciliopsis turrubarensis
TTATTATTATTATTATTATTATTATTATTATTATTATTATTATCACTTTTAGATTCTCCTATGTGATGAATAAACTATTTTTTATTTACATTTTAATTGAATTTGAATTACAATGATAAGACAAAAATAATCTGTCCACTTGACTGTTGTCTGATATATCCATTTATTTTGTATGATTTCAATCTTTTTATGGCCAAATTTAATGAATTTACTCATCGCCTGTTTAAGTATAGAAGTCCAGATGAGGCAGTGCAGTGCCGTGTCTTACCGCAGGAGGCGCTGTGTCACAGACAAAATGAAGCAGACAGTTGGGCCATGCCTGTTGCCGTTTCTCTTCATATTGACATCGTACATGCTTGATCACCCTTGTACTACACATTCTGACATTCCATAGTCTGTTTAGTATATTACATGGATTGGCCATTAATACGCAATAAAAATACGGATGGTGAAGCAGAAAGTACACTGTCTCACCAATAGGTGGCAGTTCTGAACTTGGTAAGTAAAATGTGTTCCAGCTGATCTTCTTCTACGCATTGAAAAGGCTGAAAAGTGAAAAATACAGTCGCAAAGTAACTATTGCAGGTTGATTCTCTCTCTGGCAGTTACCTATATCACAGCAGCCAGACTTTGACAAGAAAATGGAAAATGAGATAAACACATTTTTGCAACAGACTGACAAAGATATCCAGAAGGATTGGTGCATGGACTTCATATACAAATCAAAGTAAGATGCAATTTTTGAAAATCAATGATCTTCAATTTTAATAAGAAAAGAGAAATCAACCGGGGAACATTTTATTTTAAAACATCAAAATTTGACCTTAGATATTCTTTTCTCTTTTTATTATCAGTATGGATCAAAGCATCAGTATGGATGCTTTTATTAATTCCATACAGCATGGAATTAATTATGCCTTAATTATGATACTAAATAAGGCATAGGTAAAAGCAGTTAAAATATCTAAATGTTTCAATATAAGCTGCAATATAAGCTGCTGTTTTGACTGCCTCATCAGTCAGGAACCTCACCGCAGGTCGATAAACTGAACCCAATGTGAGGCGTAACCCCACCCCAAGATAAAATTAGTAAAATTCTACTAAAGGGCTGGAGCCGAGAGAGACTGAGCTCTGTAGCCAGTGTCACAGTTGTGAGGAGCACAGCAGAAAAGAGAAGAGACACACGTTACAAAATCACGCCTGTGCAGACACAATTGATCGATGTTCACTATTGCAATTCCAACCTCTAAATGAATGCGTGTCTGAGTGAGCAGGTTTTAGACACTAACAGGAGCTTCTTTGACATAAACATCGACCAAGCTGTACCGTTTGGAAAATTCAACTCCATTCTCACCTTTCACCCCAAAGATGGTTTTCGATTAAATATTGCAGTTTTGAATCCATTTCTGAAAAAATTGTCACAATTTGCACAAAAAAAGGATAAACTCGCCTGGTGTAGAGAAATGTATTTCATCAAAGTATGTGTGTGTGTAGGGCTGCACCAATGGCAGTTTGCTGGCTGATCCTTAAAAAGCCTGACCAGCCAATTTTGATTTTGGCTGATATGATTTTTTTTTATTTTTCTTTGAAATGTTCAATTTAGCAAGAAAGTCACTGAGTTGGAAATAGTGGAGTGAATATTGTTAACTGTAAACGTTCAGACCTGACCTGGTGGGCTGGTTTATCAGTCAAACTTCTCACTGCAGAGCAGAAGAGGACAGAGACTGATTTTTAAACCTTTGCTGACGAAGAAAAGTTTGGGAATAAGATCATCTTCATGTTTAAGTATCACCCAATCACTAAAATTAAAGAAATAGGTTCCAGAAATCAACTGGTCGACAAATCAGATGGCCCATAAATATATCCTAGTATACATGTAAATAATGTAAACAGCACTGCCAGAGATGCAGTAAGTTCATGGCAGGTGTGTGAATGATCTGCTGATTGCAGCCAGTCCACTTTGTTAGCAGAATTAGAGGGCCCCAAAACCAAATTTTGTGTCGGGCCCCATGGAGGCTTGGGCCAGCCCTGATTGTCAGTAAATACTAAATTATTGTATTAATAAACGTTTATTTTTGATACTTGGATAATAAAAAAAGTTAACCAACAAACCAGATGTGGGAGTGGTTGTCAGCATGCTTCAAAAGCCCTGAAAAACAACAAACTTTACATTTGTAGGAAGATCTGCTGAAAAGGCTGCAACTGAGCCAGGCAGTATACCTCGGTGAGCCCCATGTGGGATAAATGTGGGCAACAAATGGGTCCCACAAGAGTATATCTGTAGTTTCCAGTGGTGGTTTGATATGGGCAACATGAGCAACTGGTGGCCCTATGAGGGTTTACCTAGATAGAACATCTATGTGTTTGTAAACTGCTGATTTCAACAATGTGAAAATCACTATCACCCTCCAAAAAAGTAAAACAAAATAAAAAATACATGCAAATAGACCAAAACACATTCCACAGTCAAGATGAACTGCTAGAGAGAAATGAGGCCTTGGCTGCTGGGACAATCACAAATCCCTGTAATCCCTGACACCAAAATTGCACTGTGCCATTTGATCCTTGCTTTAAATACTGTGGATCTCTGACACTGACAGGTCACATTTAAATATAGGCACTGAAATAAAAAATAAAGACTGAATTTGCAAATAAATGCTAAAACATGGCACACCTTTTCATTCTCAGCCTCATGTGTCTGTGACATATTTGTCTTACCTAAGATGCAAAAGTGTTTACTAACATTTTCTGAAATAAATTTATACTGGCTCTAGTTTATATAAGTGAGTAATTTTGAAATACAAACACAAAAACAGGCGTGAACCTATTGTCAGAAAAGCTCTGCAGGTCCCCAGGTCTGTTATGTAGGTGTATAATAACCATTAATCCGGTTTGTCCTCATTCCCCCTTCTCGCCTGTCCAAAGCAGGCACCATTAGCAGAAATGGGTCAGCTTTAATCCACCGCCAAATTAATGGAAATAAAAATGCTTCCATTTGTGATTGATGCCGCTGTGTGTGAGGATTTCTTTGAACGAGTAAGAGGGGGTGTGAGCTGTCAGCATGAATTCATTATCCAGGTGCCCTGCAATGTGTATATCATAGTTTATGCATAAGCTTACGTGTGTGTGTGTGCGTGTGTGTGCGCGTGTGTTTCTGTTTTCGCAAACAAAATGTGGAACCAACCTTGCACTTCAAAGGACAGTGGCACTGCAAAAACTTTTTAGTCTCTTTCAAAACCACATCTTTAGTGTTATCCCTTAAGGCTGCCAGTAATCTGCAAACAAAGAAAAAATAAAAGGCTTTCAGTTTACTTTTTGCATGTGTGCGTTTGTGTGTCATTCTACTGTATGGAACCAAAGATAAGTGGCTCTTAAATTGTTCCTGTCTGCCACATCTCATGATAATGTCCATGGTAGTTTTTCCACAATTAAATGCAAACAATCCATTTCATCCTCAAAAACAACAAAGTGTCCACTAAGGTTTGCTGTGGAAGCACATCCTTTCAAAGTCAACACAAATTCATTTAAGAAACATAATTCCAGTTCAAATTTCATTCAGTTAATTTATTCAGTGCCAATTCTGTCATGATCCCTCTCACTTGAACACAAAATATGTAAACATAAATTTTCCAAGCAAGTTTATTTTCCATAGAATAAAATTTTATAAAATTATTATTTCCCGTAAAAAAAAAAGCATAGGAAATTAACAGATTTTCTATACAGTTTAATTCCTTTTTGTTACAAATTTTTCTGTGTGTCTGTGATCTGTTTCTGCTCATTTTGGAGTGTTTGAATGGGAATGACTGAATGCTCTCTGGACTTTGAAAAGTTCAGAACATTTACCATCTTCAGTTTCAGCAGGAAGACTCTGTGATCATGTGACATCATGTTAATAAAGAGGAGCCACTAACAGAAGTCTGGGATGTCCTTCTGAGACAACCCAAGACCTGCTGTTGATTTCTTCACTGTAAAAAGAAGACTACTTCTTGTAAGATTCAAAATACATATGCTCCTGCTCAAAATGTAAAGACCGGATTTCATAATCTGGTTTTTTGTGAAATAGCCCTCTGGCCTGATAATGTTCATCTTGTTTTATCAGTATTATTTAAACTGAAAATAATACTCAATTTATTATTTATTAATACTCATCATTATGAAGTTGTTGGTTTATATTAGAATTAAAATAATTAGAAGTTATTTTCAGCTTTATTGACTTTTCTGATTCTTAGAATTTGCTGTCTGACAATTATTAAATGAAACATATTTGTTGTGGTCAAATAGCAGTATAATTACATACCAGCCATTAGACTTATAAAAGGAAATTATTGGAATAATTAACTTTGCCATCATTTTTTCCCTAGATCACCAAGAAAATCAGGGTTCAGATACTGACTCAGGTATGTTAGGTAGCCCTGTGAATTCCCGCTCACTAATTCCATAACTATGTTCTATTTATGGTTACAGCATCAAGGACATGTGCACTGTTGTTTTTTGGCTTTTCAAATGTTAGTTTTATCTGATGCTTCGATCAGCCCCTCCTACGGGGTGCATCTGTTGCCCCCAAGCTAAAGAACCAGAGTCTTTAGTGAAGTGGTTGAAAAAAACTGCACACACAATAAAAATCTCAGATAAGGACCGCTCTTAAAATTATGGGAGTGTTCAAACTCTTACTCATTTTTAACTAGCTTCACTGTATAGTGATGTTTAGCTCACAGAAAGAGCAACAAGCCGCCAAATCAAAGTAAACTCACCAATAAGATTTAGGTTTAGGACATGCCCATCCCCACAGAAGCTGGCTACGTACAGGATGTTTACACATAAAAGACCTTATTTAGTAAAGATGTAAAAGGATTAGATAAGAAAAATTCTATAATAATAATAATAATAATAATAATAATAATAATTTATTAATTAACATTTTTTATTTTCTTTTAGGTAATTTTTTAAAAAACGTTTTTTACTCAAAGGAAAATCTCAAGGTGCGCATAGTGCATACAGCCGTACAGGTGCAGGCACTACTAAAAATAGGCACCAGCATCCCTTGCTGTCCTGCTAGGGAGAAGTATGTTAGATAATTCATGTATGAATGGATTGCATAAGAACCCCTTTATAAAGCCTTGCACATTCTCTGTATAAAAGTTTATGGGAAGGTTGGCGCTGACATGTGACCGAAACGGAAGCTGGAATCAAGCTCACAACTTGCCATAAAGTCTGACATGAACTTTAAAACTAGTGAGCAGCAGTCATTCCAACAATAAATCTATATGAATGCAAGTGCTTAAGTTGGTAATTGTGACAGCTGTTCTGTCAAGAGAGAAAAAAAAAACTTCCAAGACTGCAGCTTGTGACAGAGGTGTTGGTACAGCAAGAAACATATGCTGCATTTTTTATCTTGGCAGAAAATTCCCACATCCTCACAAGACCAGAATGACTTATTTAGCATTAATTTTAACACACACACCATACACAACCATGCTCATTAAATGAGAAGATAGTGCTTCATTTATCTGTGGTGCATTATTTATCAGTAGCAGTGTTGCTACTCCTCAAGGTATCTACAGCAGAGAAAACATTTACAGCAAAGAAGGGAAGATTGGAAAAATTAATATTCCATGGGACTGATATGCAAATCACTGGTGTGTTTGGAATAATAACACAAATAAACATAAACACAGGAAACACTCAGTAAGAACTTCTAAGGGCTGGTTTTAGACTTAAGAGCGATTAAGGGCAAAATGGAATTTAAAGGTAAGTGAGAAATTCTGTCCTATCAATAGGATAGAATTTGTAAAAAATTACAAGAAAAGACATCAATTATGGGGATGGGGAAGAAAATAAAGAGTATGTTTAGTGTAGGGTAAGGGATAACTGTTCAGGTAAGAGGTCATAAATCAGAAAGCAGTAGATTTAAAAATGACTAGTGTGTTTGTCGGATGTTGAACTTTGTCTTGCTTTGTTTTCTCGTTCAAACTCATTTTCAGATATTTTCATTTATTTTTGTTCCTTTTTAGATATAGTATTACAAATGCTGAGTTCAGGAAACTATGTACACTATGTGAAAATTGCTATTATTTTTAATAGCAATATTATTTTATTTTGAATAAAACAATTTATCTATTCAAAATAATAGTAAGACTAAACCATAATATGGAAAAACAAACAAGCAGTAGCAAAAATTTCTCAAAATAACATTAAAATATGTCAGCAAAAATGTCCTAAAATGTAATTAATTAGAAATTAGAATAAAGCCTTTGCTAGAATCCCAGATTCTCAGTGGCGTCTTCTTGCGTCGTTCCCAACAGTCTCTGATCCACGCTTCAAACTCCAGCAGCCATTTTATGTTATTTCTTTCATCTTATGTTTGTTTAAACATCCATAAAGGAGAATCCTCCCACAGTAGGAACCTGATCGTGTGTTTCTCTTGTTGGTTGCCATGCCAACACACACACCCTTATAACTGTCCACACCTGAAACCATCCATGATTCTGTCCAAAATCAGTTTTTAACATTGAAAGTTTAGATAACCCAAAAATCAAATGACTGAAAGTGTCCTAAAAACAGCTTGAGATATTTAGCTATTACACAAATTAATTGAAAGAAACATAAACAGCTCGAAAACCAGCTTCATTGTGAAATTTATTCTGGCCGTCTTACAAGATGTTTGTTAATTTTGCTTCATCAAGTTTGCTGTGTGGACGACAGGCTTAACCAGGAGAGACAATGTTGCCGCTTTGTCAACTCTCTCTCTCTCTCTCTGTGTGTGTGTGTGTGTGTGTGTGTGCGCGTGTGTGTGTGTGTGTGTGTGTATATGTATGTCTGTGTGTGTGTCAGATCCTCCCAGCATAATAATTGATTAGAGCGCATTTTGTGACAATACTTAGGAAAAAAAATCCAGTCCATATTTTGACAAAAATGGAAAGTGACATGTAATCTGCCTCTCATTCTGCAAACCTATCTCATTATATGCTTATTAGAAGTAAATATCGTAAAACACAAGCATGAGTAAATTGGTAAAGAAAGCTGTGTCTAAGTAAGTTGTAAGTCAAAGATTTGCAAGACTCAAATCACTTGGGATTCTTGAGCTAAATGTACTGGTGATAAAAATAATAATAATAATAATTGAACAAAAACATATAGAGTAAATGTTTAATGTAAAGTCAGAATTCCATCCCACCAGTCGTACAACTATATTACCAGACAAAGATGGTCTCACAACTAGTTTTGGATTTTGTTGTCAGCTTTAACTTTTTTCTTTTTTCACATTAAACTTTTTTGAACAATAAACATTTCTTCTGCCTGTCTGCCTGCATATGATCACACCATTAAACATCATTACTCTGTTTTTGAATACAGCCGAAATTTAAATTGTTTTCTTCATTAAATTTTACTTTTCAGATAAGTTAAACCTGAACATGGGCAACTGTGAATAACAAAAATAAATTAGTCTCAGCTCTACTTGTCAATTTGCAAAATGTCATGTCACACCATCCATGTGTCTGAGCTGAGCTGCTGCTCAGTTTGCTGAGGAATGATGGACACTTTGCGACTTAAAACATCAAGGTGCTCCACGACAGAAGAGAACATAAAAACAATCATCAACTGCCTTCTGAGTGACGCACAACAGCAACCAGATCATGATGGCACATCTAGAGTGTGTGGATGTTTGCGTGATGTGTGTGCGTGTGTGCGTGTGTGTGCGCGTGTGTGCGCGTGTGTGCATGTGTGCGTGTGTGTGTGTGTGTGTGTTGATTGGCTCACCAATGCAATTATTGGAATTGTAAATATCAGTTCTCTTTTCTTGTATGAAACACCTGCATTTCCTTAAGAATATGTCTGCCTCTCGTCTTATTTTTATTTGTAGTTCAGTAACCAATAAAAATTCATATAACAAGATGAATCAGAAAAACTAAAAACCAACTGCATGGAAACAAAAACATCAAATGGTGGCATAAACATTTATCACTTAGGAGAAAAGATATTTAGCTGAATGTTTAGTGTTCTTAAAATCCAAGAAGGATTTTTTTCTCCCAACCTCCAGCAGAGGCCTGACCGGGCCCCGGTCCCCAGGAGCCACCAGGATGAGCTGGAACTTACCCACTGGAGGGGAGTGTGTTGTCAGACAGGAAGGCAGGTTGTGAAGGGGAAGACATGCAGCAAATGCCTTTGGGTCAGAACTCGAACCTGTGATAGCCCTGTAAAGGACAGGTGTCAAACTCCAGTCCTCAAGGGCCACTGTCCTGCAACTTTTAGATGTGCCTCTGCTGCACCACACCTGAATAGAATAATTGGGTCATTAACTGATCTACATGAGGAGATCAGTTTAGATGTACCTGTGGCACATCTAAAAACTGCAGGACAGCGGGCCTCGAGGACTGGAGTTTGGCACCCCTGCTGTAGAGGATTAAGGCCTCCATACAAACTGCATCTGGAAAGAGATTGATTAAATTCAGTGTGGAATAGTTTATAATATGAAATGTGGAAAAAACAAAATGGTGTGAATGCTTTCCAGATGATGCACTGTTGGCATGTAAGCAAATGTCGTCAGTCTGTTAACCGAAACAATAAAATTGCATTTGGGCATTAGAGTCACATAACTATTTATGTTAAAGACGTGGTGTGCACACCATGTGGATACTGGTCATTTTTAAATATTTGACTCCCAGAGCAGTACAACGCTCCACCTTATCGTCTTCTAGACTGTCATCCTCATAAGGGCCTGCACTCTCCACCTGTAATTCATCTGCACTAAACGGCTGTTTATGCTTTGGGAAACAAAACCAGAGTAGCTAGTGAATCTCACAATTTAAAACAGTTTATGTTAAAATGTTGACACAATTGTGATGGGGCAAAAAAATATTTTTTCTAAAAACTGTGAGATATCGAAAAACAGCAGACTGCAATGGATTTTTCTCACTCATTCTCTTCACTTTTCTCCTGCTTTTGTGGCTGGTGATTCAGGCTCTTGATGGGAAACTGAAGTGTTGTTCAGGACAATGGAGAACATAAATCAGTACTTTTTGTTAAACATTTTATTCCAGTTTACTTTTTAACATGTCAGCTTGTAGTGATCAGTGCTTTTGGATCCATTTATCATGACATTTTCAGGTATATTGTGGCCACACAATTCATAAACTATCATAATAAATTGTATACTGGTACGATTAAAAGATCACACATTATTTTATGAAACCTCCTTTAGCTTTAACTATTGCACATATTTGCTGTTCCGTTGTTTCCAGCTTCTGCAGCATCACATATTTATTTCCATCCAGAGTCTCAATATAAAATCTTGAACTGATGATGGTCACTGCACAAAGCCTTCACCAACATCCCAAAGGTTCTGAGCAGGGCTCAGGTCTGAAGTTGTTGGCAGGTGAAACAGAATTGTTCACACAGTAACTTTACAAATATTTGTGGGTGAATTAGTGTCAAAATCATATTCTTGGAACAGAAAGCGCGGAAATAAGCTTTTTATAGTCATTACGGGATGTTTTCATGGAAAAAAAAAAGAAAAAGAGATGCCAACAAGGACGAACAAACTGGACTCTGTCTTAAAGGTAATCTTCCACCTGTAGAATTACCAAGCTTCTGTAAAATATTGCGATGAGCAGTGTCTCATGTAGCATGAAGATCTAACAGGACAAATATACCATAAGCTGTTTGTCTAAAGAGAATGTTATCATCAGCGATGAGCTTTGATTCACTTCCAGCAGGTCAATATGGGTTAAATGCTGATAAAAACTGTACAGATTAGTTTGTTTCAATGGTTAGTCATCATCTCATCTTAGTTCATTTTAATGAGCTGAATAGGAAGAAGTAAATCTGAGAGGCTGATATTATTATTACCGTATTTTCCAGACTATAAGTCGCAGTTTTTTTTATAGTTTGGCCAGGGGCGCAACTTATACTAAGGAGCGACTTATGTGTGAAATTATTAACACGTTATTATATCACATAACATGTTATGTTCACACTAAACCGTACGGGTGTATGTTGATAATGTGCGTAGGAGAAGCGTGTTCTACCTCCGGAGTTAGCGGAGTTGTTTAAAAGCGACACAGAGGATGAAGATTTCATTCACTTTAGTGATTTGGAGACACGGGTGGTTTGGTAAACTTGTTAGCATGTTATTTATGCTTTAGTTATCTGAATAACTCTTAATATGTTATGTTAACATACCAGGCACGTTCTCAGTTCGTTGTTCTTGTGTCATATAATGTTAACATACCGTACAATCATTCAGCCTGTTGTTGCTTCTATTCTATTTTTATTGCCTTTCAAGATGACATGTCTGTTCTTGGTGCTGGATTTTATCAAATAAATTTCCCCCAGAAATGCGACTTATACTCCGGAGCGACTTATAGTCTGGAAAATATGGTAGTTAATCACACTTTCTCATTTTAGACCAAAAAAAACAATAACAGGCATTGCCAATAAAAAAAACAGCTAATTGTGTTATTTTTATACAAAATGCTTGACTCAGCTTCAGAGAAGTCTCATTCTTTGAGATATACCTTCTTACTTTCAAGTATCAAGTTTCATGCCAGCAGTTTCCTCGGCAACTTTACCCCTCAGAGAGCTCTGCTGCATCAGGACTTGTCCCTATTCAGCTCACAAGCATCTCTAAAGCCATGAAGCTGTCGTTGTTCACCTCCTCCCACCTTTCCTTTCAGACATTATCCGAATTTTCTTAAACTTCTCCATGGGTAAATAATTCATTTCTACTTAATGCTCCTCCTCCCATAGCGATGTCCCATTCACCATTATTGCTGATACATTTATTGCTCATTTATACAACAGTTTGGCTCATTGATTTGACAATCTCTGTTTCTTCATTAGCATGTGAAGACAGCTTTGTCTATCTGTTAAAGCTACCTTTAGATAACCACTACTGTCATATTTACAAGTTAAAATCATAGTTGATACACCAGCAGCATGTTCCATATGCACTCAACTGTGGAGTCGTTCCTCCAGCTCAACGCTGAACTGGTGCATCAAAATCAAGTTTATCAGACATTGCCTGCACTGTTAACAGTCATGAAGAGAGAAGTGCACAGTGCAGCTGTTGATGTTGGTTTTAATCCAAAGTGGCTGTTGATCAAATATTCAAATATTTTGGAAGAGTAACCAACACAAATTAAAGAGCTTTGTTCTCTTTCTCCGCTGCCATTGCTAAAACTACAAGCAGACTACAATTCTAAAACAATGCAGAAAATCTGTCATCGTTCATGACGTCTGCTTCTTTCACTGATTGGCCTGCTGACATTCTACAGGAAAAATCGAGTCAAATTGGAAAAATGTGATATAGAGCAGTGAAGGAAGATTTGAATTGGGCAGAAATAATGGCCAGGCTACCCCAATGCTCTGGGGCTGGTAGCAAGGTACACCTGATTTTGAAAGAGGTCAGAATATCAAGTGAAAACCTTTGCCTGCACAGAGATAACATGCAAATTTCATCCAGAAAGAGTCCAGAGAAGAAACTGACCCGGGGTTTTCTTGCTGCAAGGCTAACATGCCAAACTGTGCAGCTTCTGGACTGCAGAAAATAGTACATTTCAACCACATTTTTATTAGCAAATGATTGCTCCTTACTTAGAGCAAGTAAGGAGCAATATACTGTCATTCTCCTGAAAGGAGAATGAGTATCTGTGCAACTAACATTTAAAATTAAAAAGTGACGTGCAGCATTTGGTAATGTTTTGGGATTTCTGTGTAATTTCAGTCGAAAGAAAGTGTTTCTACTTTTACGACAAAGAAATTTTGGGCTAACAATTAAAAATCTTCTTGTAAATGTTCTCTTGCCACTCTTATAGTACATAAATCAAATGTAACATATAAGATAAGATCATTTTGCAGAGATATAATTTGCTCCGCACTGACGAAAAACCTTCTCAGGTAGAAACTTCTTTTCAACTGTCCAGACTGTTCTGACTCTTGAGCCATTAAACACCCACACATTTTCTGAACCCGTGGCATTGCTGTGCAGAAGGACACGTGTGCACAACTGCAAGTGACCTTGTGTAGGCATGTGTGAAAGCAGGTGTAAATGTGGACTTGACTGAATACAGCAGAATAATTCTGATTTAATCTTTTCCGGACCTTTTAATAGTTTTGTGTCACAAGTCCCTCAAGCAAAAATATGGATCTGTTTTCAGTCTCTATCAAATGTCAGAGTTACAATTCACAATCACAGATAATCTAACATTTTCCTCCTCTTGCGTCTGTGCAGAGCTCCAGTCTGTTCGTCCTTGGCTGTGACTTTTCTTTGCTGCTTTTGTTGCATCTGACTTCAATATTCTTCACCGGGGGCTAAACCACTTTTAGGCATATTAATGGTTGACCCTGAAACTTCATGGAGAATCAAAGTAAATAAGCTTGGACATCTTCTCTTTTTCCCTCATAGGGCTACGTAATGACAAGGATGGGATTGCAGTGTACAGCACAATGATAATATCAAAAGTAATATTTAGAAAGGAATAGTTTTGAATTATGTCCAACTTAACCAGAGTCAGACTCTTAACCAAGAGTCTGATGTTGAAGTCAGACTGTGTTTCACCTGGTACTGAAAAGGATTTAGTGTGAGTCAGACTCAGAACACCAATCACAACCCAGGAAAGGTTAAACAACAAAAGCAAAATGGGCAATATGGTTGGCAACTTCTGCTCAGGTTGATTTGTATATTTACAAAGCAGTAGTCAACATAGAGAGCAGAAACAACCATAAAGCACACACATCAGCGATGCTTCCATAACAAATGTGCACAAACCTTTCTCTATGTTCTCCTAATGTTAAAAATCAACTTTGTAATTGCTGTATTTTCATTATGCAGGAAATAAAATTAAAATCACATGTACATACATTTGTCCACTCAATGAGTCATTAAAAAGCATGGCAGCAACAAATGTAAAGAGATATATTCATATTGCAGCTCTGGCGCTAGTGCTCATCCGCTATCAGCCAATCAGAGGAGACGTCTGCGTCTTATTCATTCATAGGAGCAACACGTCCTGCCTACTTGGAAGCAGCTATATGTGCGAAATGCTGGAGAAATTACAGTCAGAGATTTTACAGAAGAGCAATGGATTCAGTCCATTCAAATGACACATAACCTGTAATAAACTGTGAGAGCTTTGGAGCAGCCAGCTGCACATTGTCTGAAAAAACAAAAATTAAACAACGTCCTCCCACCACTTCCTGTTTTTTCCCAAGAGGTAAAATCTATTCCATTGCAGTTTTGTGAAATACATCTACTTCTGATGGATTAAAAGAAAAAAATTATTGCAACAAAAAAAAAAAAATTAAAAACATGTTTGTTTGTTTTTTCAAAATTGCCTTGTTTCCTTTATATCATGTTTTGTTTTGTTTTTTTTACTTTTAATTTGTAAAGTTTTATGGTACACAAAAATGTTTTCCGTGTTTTCTCAACTCTTATAATATTGCTCTCCTGCACAGACGTTTTCCCAGGATGCACTGCGTTGCTGTATTTTAAGTATATCCTGTTATGGACATTTAATGTATCAAAGAATGAGAAGCTGTTTCAATAATAAGAGAAACATTAATCTTTGTCTTTAAGTTTCTTTATTTGAAGGTGTAATGGATTGTAATTATTGTAAAATGAAATATTTAAATTATTTGTAGTTTATTTATTTAAATCAAATTATTTCAATGAATTTCTAATATACGACCGTTGCAGATTGTTGATGTATGTTTGTCTGTTTTGGTTTGTATTGTTGGGGATTTTTTTTATTTTTTTTTTTAATTCGTACCTCACGGGCTGCCGTAGAGAAAGAGGGCAGGGCCTATAAAGCTGGGGAATTACAATGAACCAAATGAATTGTCAAAGGTTTGGACTAAAGAAATGGCGTTCCCCGGTAAAGGCAGCGAGGTACGTTTGTTTTGTTTGCTGTTGTATTGTCGATTTGTGTTTTGTATTTAATATTTGTATTTGCTTAGTTTTCACGGTGGTGGTGATGAAGTGAAGTGACCTGGTGACCTGATGATGATCCAGCAAAATCATCAAAGGAGAAATGATGATTTCTCGATATCACCTGTCGAGACCAGCTGTTTTTTAATTCAAGTGCTGGGGAGCAGCTATAGAAGGCAAAAGCGTTCAAAGACCCTCCTCACTGAACGCAGTCAGGAGAAAAGCCCTGAAGGAAACACATCACATGCTCATTTCGTCACAGCAAGGCAAAGACCCATCCAAAGTCTGATCTCATCACTGTTGCCAGATGGACCACAAGTCAACCTTCACCCCTACCTCATGAACTCTCCCTCACCTCTTGGAGGGGATGATTTTAAGGCAGGAAAGAGAGCAGGAGAAACATCTAATTATTGTTTATCAGTTGCTCATGGATCAAACAAGACCTTCAAGACTTGTTAAGTATTTTACCCAAGATGTGTTCAGGTCTCTTCTGTTATCACATCTGTGGAAACATCTAAACACTGCCTGGAAACTTCTTTAATGGAAAACAACATCTTGCAGAAATACAAAAACACAACAGATGTAATCAGAAAAATAAATGGTTAAAAGTATCATCAGTTTCATCAAAGATGAAATAAGGCGAAAGATGAAATGTTCTATTACAATCCCTTATCAAACACACTGAGTTTACCAAAACAGTTTGTCATTATGTTCTAAAGAAGCCTGATATTTTCATAACATGGAGAAACTTCACCAACACCACATAAAACAACGTTTGGTCAGCAGTGGCATTAGGTGATGATAATAGTGAAGCCGCTCGTCATGTTTAGTTTAAGTACAGAAGGTTTAATGTCCCCCAGATGGTTTTCTACTGAATCCAGAAAGTAATGACCGGGAAAGCCAGATGAGTGGCCCTTGCTTTATTTTTGGTCTGCTTCTGTCTCCTGCCTAAAGGAGATGCAGTTACCCTCATGTATTCTCCAGGCTAATGGAACTGAATTCTCTACTCTCTGGTTTTCTTTTTATGTATTGTTCTTTAATTCTGTCATGTCTGTCTGTCACTCTCTCAGTTTTTGCTTTGTCTCCTGTATTTCCAAGAAGTAGACATCTAACCTTATACTCTTGTTTCTGTGGAAGCGAATCAGCTATCTTTATACTTTCTTCTCTTTTCTCTCTGTGTTTTGTTGTCCTGTTCTCATCCCCAAAGCCCCAACTCCTGACAGCAAGGCTATGACCTCTGCAACTTCTCCATTTCACAAGGAGTCTGTCATGTTGGGGCAGCCTGGAGTTAGAGGTATGTCCCTCCTGGGTACAATACTGGCTATGGGCATGTTAAAGTTGGACATTGCCTGCATAATAAATAAGGTATGCCTTGCACTGCAAGATGATGCTGCCATAATTGACAATATCTTTTGATTGCTTTCGTTTAAATATATCGATTTGTTTTGATATAGTTTATAGTTGAGTTTTGCTTTTATATTTGAGAGACAAAATCAATGGGGAGTACTGGTTGTGAAAGGTTTACATTTTATTGCATCATCATATGCTATTTTGATTCAGTGTAATTTACGACAAGGTTTTAGTTAATATGTTTGGCTCATGTGTTTTGTTTTTTTTTTTTTTCCTAATCATGCTCTACCATTGTCAGCTGAAAATTTGAGACATAATTTTAAGATATTCTACCACATTTTAGAAAACTAAACTGTCCCAGAACAATTATTAATCATAGGCCAAATTAACCCAAAAGTGTTGACAGTTGAATTCAAATCAGTGTTATTCTATAGGGCTAATTTACAACATATATTACAACATATACTATCTTGAGGCAATTTGCAAAAAGAAAACATGTCCATTTAATCAGATTGTTTCAGATCTGTCAACTTTACAAATTGAATTTATCACAAAATCATTCAATCTTGGGAAAAAAAACAACAGCATTTTTAGAGAATAGTTTTTAAAGACATCATTTTGCCCCACAAAATGACAGATTTAATTTAATTTTATTTCAACATTATGTTATTTCTGATTCAAAGTCTTCATAGTGTTCTGGGGTTGGAGCTATTCAGCCAGAGTCCTGAATATAATCCATTAGAGAATCTACACAGGGAGATTAAGATTATGTAAAGGTTTTAATTGCCCTAATGGTAATAAAGATTTTTCCAGTGGTTACAGAGATGGGCAAACAGAACTTTTGACAACCTAATTTCTTTCTAACCATACAAAGCTGATTTGTTTCTAAATTGGTATTTATCTTATGAGAAATGTTCACTTATCCAACCAGAAGAAAACTTATGAACTAAAAGAAAATAATTTAGAATTTAAGTCATCAGAGGTATGAGTCATATTGGCATTAACCATGAATAAAAGTCTTTTTCCAGATTTATAAATCACCAATTCATATGGGACATGAATATAATTATGTTCACAGTGTGAAGCTTGAGTGGAGCTACAAGGTTTTTGACACACTAATGGGCAAACAGTTGGAATGCACCATAGCACAAACATCACAGTGTGGTGCATGCTTGTCATTAGTGATAACCCCTCATGCTCAAGAGTAAGAAATTCTTATTTTTACTTTTTTGAAAGTCACACAAGAGAAAATGAGTATTATGCTGTCAAAATCTTCCCACAACAAAGCAGAGCAAAGTTGGTCGATGATGTCACCTATGTGCGCGGCGATTCATTGGCTCGTTTCATTCAGCACTCTGAAAAATATTTTCAGTGTCTAATGTTTACGGCAGCACCAGACCCCGCTGCACAGAGCCCTGGAATATTCTTTAGTATTTCATTTTTGTCTGCAACAGTAGTTGTTTGTTCTGCATTGCAAAGAAACACTTTTCTTCCATCACAATCCGCTCAGCATGGATGCAGTAACACATTAAATATCTAAAAAATATTTAAAAAATTTTAAATGACAACACATAGAAAGCAAAAGGCAAATACATGGATTATTACACTAGCATCAAGTCAGCATGTAACTTTTTATCTTTACATACTTTTGATGTGGTGAGTTCAATAGTACCTGGCATTTTTTTCTAAAGCAATTGCATGCAATAAGAGGAGCGAGTCATGTTTGGAGGATTTCACATCAGAGTCTTACTGTGTTTTTCAGAGTGGAAAGAAAGAGATCATGGGGATAAAACACCAAATGGAGAAATGTTATATTGACTAGAGGATTAAGAGATGGAGCTGCCTGGAAACTCCCATACATTTATCAGCTCACCAGCTGGAGCAAAGAGAAGAGTGAAGGTAGACTAGAGGAAAAGAGGCCATTTCTGCTGCTTTAAAAACCCATGGTCAATATTTTCAAACTCCTGTTATGTTGCAGTCTTTTTTGTTTGTTTTGATTAAAAGGAAAATCTGAAAAAGAAAGTGAAAAACTGAGCATCTGGTGAGAGAAATAATAGCCCCGAATTATGAGTCAGGGCTATTATTTAAATAGATTGAATTGGAGGGCAGTAGGGTATACCTGGCTTTTGTTCTGGTACTGAGCCTTCAAATCATTTTCATAGAAGTTTCACTTGACTTATAAGTTGATGTAAACATAGTTTGTTTTAGCCACATAAATGATCATGCTTAGCAGCAAACAACTTATCAGCAAGTACAGTTTAGAGTAGCTCATTGATAAATCAGCCATTCATCTGTTTTTAAAAACTTCAGACACATACAGAACAAACCACGAGAAAAAAGTCATTTAAAGTTAAAGCTCAGTTTTACACATATACAAACAATCTAGCATAAGTGTTTTGTTTTTGACCTGAACCATTCAAGATTGCTGTTAAGCTAAGTTTGTAGCAGCTCCCCAAAGCTTTCTGACAAACATTATATTACCAAGACACATTAAAACATACCTTTATTTTTGCTTTTTTTCTATTCTTCCTCTTTCTTTTCTCTCTCCCTGAAGGATAGGTCCTTTTTACAAACAGTGTTTTCCTAACTTGCCTTCTACCGGCACTTTTTCTCTCATTCAAATATTCTCTGGTTACCATTGTGTAAAAGTTCTAATCTGATACACACTGTATATAAACTACTTACACACAAAGATCCTCATCAGACTTTCCTATTTTACAGTACATCCACACACTGTTAGTGCATTTAATTTCAGAGTGCAGGCAATTTTAAGTCTAACATCGCCCTAGGACACACACGCCCACACACACATTAAAGATGTCAAAGGAAATTAGATTGACTTATGTTAATTTATTTTAAGATTTCTACTGCAACCCTAATTTGATGTTTTCTATTCGCAGAGCAACTGATGGCCACAAGCAACAATAAAGAAGTTCAGTTGTGAACTCAATAACTAATTTAATTGGTACCATTCATTTAAAATCATCTAGTTGTGTCTTATTAGATGTGGCTGTTTTGGGGTGTGAGGAGATTGCTTCCTTATTAATTAAAAGAGGGTTCTGGTTGGTGAACTTTATGTCATAGTTGTTGCCATTGTTGTAAGGAGAGGTTTGTAATATTTCCTACACTTATTGTGAGCCAAAGTTAGTTGGAATATCAAATTAACAAAGATGTAGAAAATAAAGCTGTCACTGACAGCTAAAACCTAAACCCATACTATGGCTGTTTGCAGCAATTTTATCATCAGTAAAAACCAAAATGTATCTAAATGTTTCGCCACATTACGAAATAAAAATGGCTTTTCACCAAAGATTTTTAACCGATTAGTTTTATTTCATCCTTAGAGCCACACTTATCTTAAGAGTTCTCGGTTCTCAGTGGGTTTTGGTGAAAGTCTACATCCCTCCAGGCCAACCAAAGCCTGTAGCCATTTTCAGATCTTTGAAGCTTCTCAGTTTCATTACTCTTGATGTACAGTTAGGTTGTAGTGGAAAGTTCAAGATGAGTGCTGTGAAGCTTTTGGATTTTTTTTTTTTTAATGAAATAATTGAAAAATATATTTTTTTTAATCATTTTTTTGTATGAAGTGTCAATGCATGAGTAATTTGCTTAAAGTAATGTAGTTTATTCAGTATAATATTAAAATCAATATCAGCTACAGTTATTATTGTGATGTCACTTGTCTTTAATGCTTAATTCCTGTTTCTTGGCCTTTCTTTCATGGCTGTGTTGGTCTCTATTGTCATGTTGGGTCGTGATTTGCTTTCCAATCTTTTCTGGTTTCTTGTTTCCTTAGATTCTGGTGTGTGCAGTTCTGTCTTTATTTCTGACTTTCCCTCAGTCTCGTAGTCTGGCTTCACTCACAGCTGAGATTCATTCTGCAAATGAACTCATGACGCATTTCAGTAATCAAAACTCTTCAGTATTTAGGCATTTAACTTCCTCTCATTCCTCACTGTTTCATTTTTCTGTTCATGCCAGGTCCCCTCAGTTTTTTTCTCTGTGTCCCAATTCTTTTGTCTGGCTGATCATTTTCTCGTGATTCCTGATTTTTTCATGTTTTTTCTTCCATTGTTCAGTTTTTTTTTAAGTTTGTACATTTTGAAATGTGTAAAATACATGTTACTTTATCAACTTTACATTATAAAACACACAAATACAAAGTAATAAAAACACAGTCAACAATTGAGAAAATATTACATTTTGTCAAGTGCCATTGTTGCACAATCTTTTGTATATTGCAGACCAAAAGCAACTCTAAACAGGTGGGAATTAGTCTAGATCTAAAGGAACTCAGTGTTTTCAGTTGTTTTGAAGTCTTCTGGAAGTTTGTTCCAGATTTCATGAGCATAGAAGCTGAATCCTGCTTCTCCATGTTTGCTTTTGTTTCTGGAAGCAGCAGATCTGTAATGTATTGTGGTGCTAAACTGTTCAGTGATTTATAAACTAACAGCAGTATTTTAATGTTAGCCTAAATGCTGCCGGTGGCATGTGGGGTATAACTACCATGTTGTCTTACATTGATAAACAAGGTTAATAAATAAACAAAATAGCTAAAAAGCTTATTTTAGGAAAAAGGTTAATGCTAATGTGGGCAGTACATTGCAGTGCACTGCTAATGTTATTGCACTGCCTTCTGTTTACTTCATGGCACTTGGTCACCAAAAAACGTTTTCATCTTTTAGCAACAGATTAACAACAAATATTGTTATTGTTCAAAAACATAAGATTTTCTGTTTTTTTGGAGGGGGGGTTTATACTATTTATCTTACATTACTTACTACTTAACAAGAATTGTGCAGTTGGTGAATTTAGAATTTAGATTTGTAAAGGATCAGTGACATTCGGTTTGGATGAATGTGACCTGAATGTTAAGTTGCATTTGAATTGGACACGTATGGGATATGCAAGTGGTCTGGGTCGCATTCGAAAACAATCCAACCTATGCTGTTCAGACTGTCATGAAAAGATCAGATACAGGTCACATTACGTAAAAAATCGGAATTGTGTCACTTCAGCCTGCAATGTGAACGCAGCCTAACACCAAAGCTGACAGCGATGGGGAAATTGATTTGATCTCAGAAACAATTAAAAATACATTTTCACTATGGACAATGTCAGTCTAAAGGACTGACATCATGAAGACCAGGTAACACTTAAAGCTTCTGGGGAGCATTGCAGGTTAAATGGCTGAGATTAGCCAAGAATAAAACAAACAGGCCATACAGATGAGAGCTTGTTGCTGTAACTGAAACTAAAAGATTAGCTCCATGACATCATTGAAGTTGTCCTGAATCATTTTAATTCAATAATTGAACAATCAATAATATTCAGTTGCTAAATATTCAGTAATGTTGAAAATTCAGTAATATTGAATATTTCTTTTGTATATAAATAAATATTCGTAACTGAATGAACATTATACTTTTTTTTTCTTTTTGCCACAGTTGGCTATAGTGTAGAAGGTTGGAGTTGTTCTAGCTGGATTTGTTTTTTATTTAATAACAACAATATTCACTCTCAATACACCAAAAAAAACTGCTGATAATTAATTATTATTAGGGTAATAAAGAGCACTGCGTGCGTAAAGTATACTCATTCCGCCTTCCACTTTGTAGTTGCGCTCCTCATCCTTGTCCTCATCCTTTTCAAGTATAATGGCGATTATATCAAAATGATTTATTAGAAGGAGATCTCCATAATAAAGTCTAAGCTGTCTTCTGTGTTTATTTGGATACAGAACAGTTAGTCAGGATCCCTGTGATCACTGAGATTGCATTTCAATACCTGCTCTGAATGGTGCATTTAGAGCAGGATGCTTGAAATCCCACAGCTGATGCTGGTGTCAGGGCATTGATGTGTATTTTGTCTGTTAGTATGTTCATCCGGCATAATGGAAACAGTGTACAATGACTAATTACACTCATATGTGTTTCAGTCCTTACGGTGCTGATAACATGTGAATTTCATCACATATCGTCAAAAGCACAATAAATGAAAAGTGCTTTTGAAAGGAATTGAATCTCATCAAAGTGTCAGTAAAGCTTCATCCTTGTTTGGAGCAGCATGCTGTATAAAGACAGGTTAAACCAGGTTAAACCAAAATGATTTACAATGCAAAACATTCATATTAGCCAAGTTAAGGTAAAATATGATGCTACAAATGATAATAAATAAATTATCTGTCAAGCAATCCAGAGCTTGCTTGACAGAAGCTGAAGGAACCGGCTCTTCTTTAGGAGCCGACTCTCTGAAAAGAGCTGAAATTCACATCACTAGTTAGAAACATGATTAATTACCTGCTGATAAGTGTCTATGGTTCATCAACCTGTCTTAAATTTTTGTTAAATTATAGCAGTTCTCACTACTTCTAGCTTCACCTTCTCTGCATGAAATGTAGACTATTGGTTCAGATCTGTAGTGCTCATGTTTTACACATGCACCTTTCCCCAAGAGAAGATGTCATGAATGAATTTTGTGTTGCGAGGTTTCGAGCCTTTGATGAACACATTGTGTCCCTCTGCTGATAAAAAACATGCAGGCCGACTTTCCTCAGAAGGCTGATCTCTGTCAATGTGTCTCCTTTTCATCTACCAGGAAAGACAAGCCAAGAATAAAAAAATAACCTCTACAGCTACTCCTGCCAAGCGTCTGAGAGGATATGCATTGATATATGCCTGAGAACAATTTTCATCAGCTAATCTGATCAACCCTGTGTAAGAGGGATTAAAATCTAATTTGGGCTTTTTCTCAGGCCTTGAATGTGCGATTTATACAGACAAATTGAGAAGACGACATCCTGTGGAAAAAGATTCAAAGGTGTTAAAAGCTCATATTTAGGGCAAGATCAGAGAAATCTGACACTGACACTGGTTGCACAGAGGAGCAGATAACAGGCATTTCCAGACAAAGATGAATCCAGTTTTGGAGCAGGTTATACTTCTTACTGGAAAAAATCTTAAATCTATTTGGATTTGATGATCTTGTATTCAGAGATACACAATGTCGTCATCAGACTTTTTCTCTTTAAGATTCACAATCATTCTTTAGATTTTTTGCATCTGTGGATAAGGTGCTGTTAAACTCAGTACAAAGCTTGAGAAGTTGGGTACTTAAATTTGTTTTCATGATTAGCTTTGATGTTTTCACAGTTTTCACCTGCATGTTTGGTACAAATAGGCAGATCATAAATGTGATGGAGATCTGATATTTCTGCAGATCATAACCATGATGCAGAGCAGAGGTTTGTTCTGATTATCTGTTCCCAGTTTCTCCCTCTGACTGGTGTTTGTTTCCTCCAGTCTGTGTCAGATGAGCTCTTGTGTGTGCTGCAGCGCAGGTTATTTTCTTGAATTCTGAAGCTCTAAGCAGTTCAGGGTTACAATAATATATTTACTTTTTGTATCCTTGATTTGCTAGTGAAAGTGGTTCCTTTATCAAAGTGAAAATGAATGTGGCAGAAACATGTTAAACTACACTACATGATTCTCATGGGCTAAGTCTGAGCGCACGAGTTATTTTTTACCAAAGAATTATGGTGAAGGGATGGACATGCTTACTACATGGATGGTTTGATGGACAGGCAAATATTTCACGAAGATTAAAATTCGCACCATTTCAGAAAACTGAGAAAACTTCAAGACACTTTTCAATGCTGTTTCTGATGTCATCATAATATTTTGCTTTATTATTTTACACCAGAAGAACATTTGATATACATAAAGGTGAAAGCCTATTCACTGTATCTAGCAAGACTGTCTTATTGCAAAGATATATGCTTGAAATTCAAATGTGCATGACTCTTTGAAAACGTTACCTCTAAACTGGGCAAAATCATAAAAACTGTGACTGATGTTGCTAGACTAGGATTGTTGCAGATTTTAAAATGCAGATGCTTTTCCCCCTTAGTTGACTAAGCTTGGGTTTCAGTAGTTTTTGCACAGTGTTTGTAAACAGAACACCATCTTTTAAATCAGCTTTGAGGTATAAATGAAAGCACAGAAATAAATTTAATGCACTGCAACCTTCAGGATGACAAAACTTACTTTCTAAAACTTAAAGCACTGAACACACTTCCAAATTGTAAAAGTCTGCCAGATGATGTGAAAATGGTTGTGTTGAATGTTAAAAACTGTTAGACACACACCAAAATACTTCTGCAGCCAATGGTAGTCCTACAAACTATAGACTCAGTGGGGCTGAATATAAATGTCCCCTCATTGTGTTGATCTATCACATAAAAATGCCAAACATTTTTGTTGTAGCGTCACAAAATGTGACAAAAGTGAAGGGCTAGAAATGCCCTTCACATTCTGTGGTCAGGCTGAAGCTGACCACAGAATGTTGCTCCAACCTGTTCAGTGTTTAACTGGTGAAGTTCTTCTGAAAAGCCTTATCCAAAACGTACAATTCCTTTTGTCTTTAATTTTGCTCATCTCAGCAACGCACCCAGTCTCTGAGTATAACAAAAAAGGAAAACTGAGATAACCTCTTAAATTTAGTTAAGCACCATTTATAATCTATCACTGAATCACACAGTGAGGAAAAATATGGAGCATATTATATTGTTATCATACACACATCTTCTCACCATTATTGTGAAAACCAAAATAATAATTGAGGTACAAAATAATATTTGGGTTTCTAAGTGTGGCTATTTTATACTGCTGGAATATCTCTCCTCCATACACACACTTATACTGAAAGCTCTGGATCCCTGCTCTGCTTTGCTGAAGCGTTTTCTCATGTGTATTTAACTGTGTGTCTATTTCTTTATCCTGCATAAACTAATTCCATACACTGATTTACCTGAGAATAAATATAATGCCATATGGAACGGATTAAGCACTGCAATAAGTCAAGATGACATTATTGAGTAATGTCATCTTGGCAATGATTCAGCACCTAGTTTAACATTTTGGTTCAAATTCAGTCCTTCATTTGTTTGGGGGTGGAGATTGAATCAGGGTTGGGATTACAGACAGTAACCTCCACCCTCACTGCAATGAACTACTCCATCCAGATAACACTTTCAGATTGTCAATGAGATACTAAAACACACAAAGATTGTACTTTAGAGAGAATGTTTGACTTTGAAAAAACAAAGTAAAAATTAACCACATGCATGGAAACCTTTTCACATGTTATGTTCTGTGGTCATTTGCTTTTTGTCTTAGATGCATAATCCCAAAACTGGAAGCAGGATGTACGGTGGCTCCTACTGGCCAAACAGAACAGTTTCATTGGGCCTCACTCCAAAGTCTTGGTTCTTAAGTATATGGTTAACCTAAATGGTGGTACACTGGATCATTTTATTGGTTATTTGTGCCGTTTCAGCATGTCATATTCATAGTTTGTTCTCATTACTCTTTTAATCTCATTTCACTTTTTAGTTTGCTTCCATTTCAGTGATTAGGTGGACTAAAGTGTTTTAACTGGAGGTTGGGGTATTTTGTTAGTAAGTTCTTACATTTTGGAGTGAAGTTGCTTTTATGTGTGCAGTTCACACCTTCATTTATCGTTCTGTATTCGAAAAGCTTCTCTATCCTTATTCTCCTAAAGAAATAATTGAGACTAAATACCATTTGGCTATTGTTTCATGTTAATCAAATGGTGTCAATACAATGCCCTGACTTGGCATTTTTCATCTGAATTACTAATTTTAATAATTTCTTATGTACTTGATATTTATTCATAAACACGCTAAACCTATTGTTGCACAACTATTTCTATACATCTTAAGACACATTTCACCACCTTAACCACTGAAACCTTAAATAGTTGTTGAATGTGCCCCATATGTGCAACCTTGCATGCACCTCTATGTGAGTTTATATACACTGTCTATTTTCTTAATGAAACTGATTATTTAACATGGTAAGGCAGTGCAGCAATCCGCAATGTGGAACACATACCAAAAAAAAACTTCAATCTGTATCGACTCACACAGAGACAGAAAGCAGTTAGAGATTTTTTAAAGAACAATCTTTGGCGCTCGAACCCGGCGAAAGACTAGTGAGCGAAGATCGCCGAGGGAAGATGATGAGTCCGGCGAAGCTCACTAGTCTTTCCCCCCAGGTCCGAATACTGGTGATGGAGCGGAGCCTGGATGGAAGAGCGCGGGTGTGTCTGGAGGATGATCATCGCCTGAAGGTGGAGGTGGGGAGGAGGCGGCGAAGCGCAGCTGACGAGCAGGCCGATCTCGGTGACTAGACTTCTTAAGGAACCGGCTTGGCGTTGATTGGTTGGGACGCGCAGGGCACCGATCCTGATAGGCTGCAGCGAGGGTGTGGCGAGGTTGAAGTGGATCAACTGTGTTCTGTCTCCCAGCTTGAATTTACGCCTCGGCTTCATTTCAATCTGTATCGACTCACACAGAGACAGAAAGCAGTTAGAGATTTTTTAATGAACAATCTTTGGCGCTCGAACCCGGCGAAAGACTAGTGAGCGAAGATCGCCGAGGGAAGATGATGAGTCCGGCGAAGCTCACTAGTCTTTCCCCCCAAAAGAGAGGGTGCCGGGCCGGGCCAAGCTGCCTGCAGTCCGATGGACTTGTTAGGCCGCTCACGCGGGGGCCCACAGTCAGATAGACTGTTAGGCGCGACCCGCATCGGTGGCGGTGGCCTGCAGTCTGAATGACTTGTTAGGCTCGAGCCGCGTCGGTGGCGGGGGCCTGCAGTCTGAATGACTTGTTAGGCTCGAGCCGCGTCGGTGGCGGGGGCCTGCAGTCTGAATGACTTGTTAGGCTCGAGCCGCGTCGGTGGCGGGGCCTGCAGTCTGATAGACTTGTTAGGCTCGAGCCGCGTCGGTGGCGGGGCCTGCAGTCTGATAGACTTGTTAGGCGCGGCCGCGTTGCGGGCCGGCCGCGTTGCGGGGACTTACGGATTACGAGGCCTGATGGCTCGATGAGCTATGTGGGCGGAGAAGGGACCTGATGCTGCTGGGCTGGAGGCTGAGTACTCCTGGTCCGGCCGGTTCCCCTATAAGATTTTAATGTTAAAAGTGGCCAAAAAAAAAAAAACAGACTCCATCACCGGTCATAGCTCACTGCTCACCTGAAGACATGGAGCGTTGGGTTTCGAGCACAGTTGCGAGATTCGGTCTGATGTAGGAAGTGAAGGCTGAAGATGACCAGCGGCCGAGCTGGAGTAGGGAAGCTATGGGGACGCCTTGAGCAGAGGCAGAGGTTGCCGCGCCTATTCTGAATGAATGTCCAGAAAAGTGATCGGGGAAAAGGCCGCCTTTTTGTAAAATTATTCGGAGATGGCGGATAAACCACTCGGCGGTCATGGGAAAGCCTTCGGGAGTTATAAACAGGGGTTTTTCTTTCTGAAAGATTCGATGTCTTACGCACACGAATTCCAGCGTGGCGCGGAAGGGGCAAAATGGACCATCTATGCGTGCGATGGGAATCGAACATGGACCTTTTGCTTTGGAGTGCTTGATCAGGAGGGTGTAATGGTCGGGAAAAAACTCGATGTCGGAGATTGATAAATCTCTAAAAGGGTTGAAGACCGTAGAAGCCGAGGTGAACTGAGTGAGCATAATCAAAAGTTCGGTGTCTAAGATTGACCAGTCGAGACAAATGCCGGACTGGGAGAGTGTAGTTGCTGCTTGAGCGGCGAAAGCTTTGTGGTATTGGTAGAACAGAGATCTACCGTATTTGAGGTGTAAATCGGCGATGAGGGAGAGATAACCGTCGAGCTCTACTCTCCGGTCTGGGTACACGGAGCAAATAGTGTCACGATAAACACTGAAGGCTGCTAGAAACTCTCCGATGGAGAGATTTTTTGAGAGTCGTGGATCACTGGATTTGAGGACGGCTGAGATTTCTGCCGTCGAGGCAATGCTCCGGTCTACTTCGGGGGATCGAAGCGCAGCTGACGAGCAGGCCGATCTCGGTGACTAGACTTCTTAAGGAACCGGCTTGGCGTTGATTGGTTGGGACGCGCAGGGCACCGATCCTGATAGGCTGCAGCGGGGGTGTGGCGAGGTTGAAGTGGATCAGCTGTGTTCTGTCTCCCAGCTTGAATTTACGCCTCGGCTTCATAAAGAAAAACATTTTTAATCTTTCCCTCTTTAGTAGTTAAGAAAAAAATCTGATTTTTTGGTTGCAGTTTGTATTATTTGCACTGACATTTCACCAAGATAAGCAAATGAAAAAAAAAAGTGTATTCAACAATGTAACTCTAGCAATTAATTAAAACTCATATTTTTTTTATATTACTGAATTTTGGATGAAGAATGTCATTTATGAAGTTATTTCCACATATTTCAGGTTCCTTTTTTGACACAAGTGAAGGTCGTAATGAAACTACCTTCGATGGAAAGTGCCCAACAAGGTACACTTTAGTGCAAAAGAAACATTTGGGGATAATGACAGAATAATGATCCAAAAACATCTCAAGGCTATGCAAGTGTTATCTGACCCAGGAGGAGAGTGATGGCTGCCTGCTACCATCACCCAGCCGAAACCCAATTGAGATAAGTTGAGATAAATTGTACTGCAGAACGCCAGAAAGGCAGCTCTGATCCTCAGTATATTTAAGAAGTCTATTTGAGAGGAATTCTGGGTAACCATTTACTGAACAGAGCTAACATAGTGCTCCGAGGCTGGAAATAAATAACAAAAACACTTTTACACTCAAAACTCTAAGTCTCAACCCATGTTAACTGTATTTGCCGTTTGTGCTTATGTTGGGTGTCTTATCAGAGTTCTCAGTTTTATTTCTTTTGAAAAATATTTAAAATGAAACAATTTTTTTTCCTACTCTTGTGTTCTGTTCATAATTTTAATCAAGAACATTATGTTGTCAAAAAGCATCCAAATAATAAAACGTGCTTTGGACTACAGACATTTCACTGTACATGGATGCTGAGGCATGTGTCTGCATCTATAGTTTATCATCCAACTGTTTATATAATTTCTTAACATTTAATTGCCCAATTTTTTCCCCATATTCAAGTTTATCATCTGCTCCTTTTTAGCTTATAGTTTATTAAACAGCTTGCTCTGTTAACTATATCAGTAGGAACACATGTATAAGAATTTACACTGCTGACTGCTGTCACCTAAATGGGGTTTCCTGCAAAAAACAACAAAAAAAAACATAAGGTAACCAAGAGACAGAACAGTGAAGGACAAACACCAGTGACCTGCAGGTCTTGTCAGTCTCAAGGTGGTCTGAAAAGAACATCTCACTGTGTCATGGATAACTCTTGCTCAGGATGACATTTCTAAATCAGCCTTGTGGATGTTACTAAAACACAGTTACAGATTATTAAAAAAAACTTTTTGAACTGTATGCCTTTAAGTTATTAGACTGAAAGGCATACATGCATCACTGCTTCAACACACTCAAGTCAAATAATTAGGCTCTTAGCAGGACTCAAGAACTCGACTTTCAGCCTGACACCGGTGCTTTACATGAGGGTAAACTGGATCTTAAAGTTTTGTAGTGTCATGTATTTTATAAACCTGGGGTATCCTGTGAGGTTAAGAAAGCCAAGTGTTTTCTTGACTGTGAGGAAATCCAAGTATTTTCGCAAATTAAAGTGGAGGACCTTTATAATGTTTGGTTCTGGTATGGCCCTCAGAGCAACCGCCAAGCACTCAGACTGTCCTTGGTACGCACAATTTATCTGAGTTCTGTCCATTTACCTCTGAAGATGATTCACTATCCACTGGCTATTGAGGCTGTCTTATAATCATAATCTTTTCAGTATGAATAAAAAACAAAAAACTGCATTTTTACACACAGTTTTGACAATTGAGCTATTTTCCACTTAATTTTTGTATAATACTCCATTCATGTGGGGGCTGGAGGATAACTCAGAGACATGCCATCAGCTTGGCAGTGCATCCTAATCCCAGATCTTTCTGAGTACATTGTGGTTTTAAGTAACAAATAGATTAACTTTGATTTGCACCAAACATGAATTTGCAAACTTGTCAGTGGATCGGCCAGAGCCCAGGGTTCTGAGAAAGTGAACAAGCAGTTTGTGGAGGTAACGCTCTCTAGAATTACTGATGAGTATGAGAAGGAGTCTTACTGGATGAAGAAGAGGGTGAACGCCAGGGGGAGGCTAACAGGACCAGGGTGAGTGGTCCATGTGGCAGTTAGGAGACAGACAGAGATGCAGTGTTGGAGGGGGCAGGTTGCTCAGAGGAAATTGCCAGTCATGGAAATTTAATTCAGGAATTATTAAAAACTTGGAGTCAGCTCAAAGGTATACTTCAGGAAGAAGAAAACACTAAATGTTTTTTTTGTATGAGAGCACAGAGAAAATGAACAAATGAACACAGATGTTTCAAGTTACCACAATGTTGAAAAACTCAAGAGTCAAAGGACCATGTCAGTAGGAACACATGCATAAGAATTTACACTGCTTTTAGAGTGTGATGGTGGAACATACCTGCTGCACTCTACCATCTAGCTCAGACTACAAGCTCCAACTGCGTCCTCTAGTGGACATCTAAGATAAAAAAAAAA
>VMRN01000061.1:2137283-2161999 GCA_010277015.1 Poeciliopsis turrubarensis
ATATGTATATATGTCAATTTTTACCATTTTTACCTTCCAGAGCATCAACCACTTGATCATCAAAGAGAAAAGTAACGTATGTTGTTTTAAAACACAAGATAATAAAAAATAAAGAATTGTGTTCATAGTAAAGTTATAGTGAACAGTCCTCTGATGTCAAATTCTTATCTTTTAAGCAACAAGTCACAAGGGCAGTAAATTCATTGCATGCATTACTTTTAACATTGTTAGATTTTGAGAGCATTGTATCACTGTTTCGAATGTGCCATTGCTTTCATACCAGGCCATTATATGGTGCTGTGATGATAGCATGTTGTCATTATTCTTCTTTGCCTCACAAGTCATTCAATATCTGCAATAAATTCAAAGTGTTGTCTCCAATGAACCAGTGCTCATGTAACATATATATATATATATATCAAAATTTGTGCTGAACTGACCAGGCTTAGCACACACAGTGCAATGGTCATTTTTAGCTATATCAGTGTTATATCACTGCATGCATTAAACATGCATTAAAATTGTGCTCTTTCACACTTGCAGAGACCTGCACACCTCAGCGAGGAGAGCTCCAGAAAAATTCCATTCTGAGACCTGGTTTGAAAAGAAGTGGTGTCAGATAATGTACATTGTTCAAGTGAACAATGAACAGATTTAAAATTACGTGTTAAGTTTTCAGTCACAGGATATCTGGATGACACAGGATGTTTTAAGCAATTTCTTGTAAGCATAATTAAAAATAGCAAGTGTTATTTTGAAAGGACAGCTGTGAAATGAGAAAAACTCATAAACCTCTAGATTTTTGTTTTCCCAACTACAGCTCAGAAATCCTGTACAGTACATAATTCCCTCTGCCAGGAGTGGTAAATTATCTATAACTTCTTCAGACTCAGGTTCAGTTTCAGTACAAGTGCTTCTAGACTTTATCAGAGCTTTCAAGAAGATTGATGACCACATTCTCTTAGACTATCTAGGCAACTATGTTGGTCCCACTGCACATTATTGGTTCAGATAGCATGAGTCTGATAGTTCTTTCTTGGTTTTTCACAGCAATCAATCAGAACAAGTAAGATGAATTATAGTTCGCTACCAGAATCCCATTAGTATCCCTTCTAACATTCACAAGTCAATACAAAATTCAATCCCTTTCCTGATGGATACATTTTAAAAATACACATTCCCTTCAAATTTAAAGAATTTATTCTAATTTGTCTCTTTTTTTTTTTGCTTTTTCTATGACTATGAAAATTTGTTTTTGTACTTTTTGTGTTTCTCAGCATTTTTGAATTATTACACACAGTTTTGACAATTGAGCTATTTTACACTTAATGCTTCTATAATGACCAAAGAACAGAGAGAGAGGGTGGAAGATCAAACCATCACTTCCACTGATCATAAAGGCAAGAATCACAACCTGACTCCTACATCTCTCTGTCCAGCTTTCTAACCATATGACCAGAAAGAGATTTAGGAAGGAGCAGCAACAGCAAATGATTAGCAATACTTACCAAAAACTGATGCTATCATCCAGAACACATGGTATATATATAAATATATATATATATATATAAAGAGAGAGACAGAGAGAAAATCATAAAATTGATGACACTTGCTTAGAAATTATTATTAATCTTTGATTAGTAGTCATAGTCCATGATTACTAGTCGTTATTAATCGCTGACTACTAGATTTCAGACATTTCAAAATAAACTAATAAGACGAGAAAGGGCACATCATGGCAATAACATCTATTTTGATAAAATTGTTCTATAAACAGCCCAAATTTCAACAACCCTCTAAAAGTTGTGTTTTTTCCAGCCCCATGTATTCAAAAGAAGGCCAAGTGAGCACCCAACCTGGCAACATTGAACAACTCTTTGAAGATACGTGGACGATATAAGCTATGACAACATTTAATTTGCCTTTGGGATAAATAAAGTATGTTTGAGTTGAGCTGAACTGAATTCATGTTTCTGTCTTCATCTTTTTATATTTTTTCTGTGGTTCACAACATTTATATGGCATCAAACATAGTGACATACTGACACATTCAAACATCACTTTCACAGAGACAGGTCCTCTTTGACTTAATGCAGCACTTTCCCACATCTGCAAACAGAATCTATTACGGTATTAAAGTCCTGTGATGTTTGGCGAATCTCAGCAGACTGAGAGCAGGGATGACTCACATAGTCACTGACTGTTTTGTCACCATAGAAATACAAATTTCTTGATTGTGTAATGAAGAAAAAAATCCAGGTTGTTGATCTAGACCATCTTCCATAAGTTCCACTTGTGAAATAGAAAAGACTTGTGTCGTAAGGTCTGATTATGCAAATTTATTGTGCAGGTATCCATTGCTGATTGGCTCCTGAAGACCGGAGACAACAAATTGGTGGCTTGCCAAAGGTGACGACTATAAAAGATGCTGACGCAGATTTTCCATCATCCATCCTCTCCTCATTCAACTAGCCACATTATTTGTTGTCTCTGGTAAATGTTTTTTTTTACATTCGTAAAAATACGTTAAGGAGTTTGTGGAAGTGAGCTGCAGTTTAATTTTATATAAAAGCTTGTGCACCTTTTATGCAATCCCCTCAGGTTGATGGTAGTTGTAAATCTTTGAGCAAAAGAACATGTTTGGACAATATGAAACCATCCATCTTTAAGCCAGGTCTCCTTCTCCACTGATAACTCTTCTAGACTAGGTAACAGATTATGAAACAGATATAAAGTGCTAAAAAAGCAGAAACAACAGACAGGCTCTGATAAAGAGATGCATCTCCCCACTACTGCCATGCCACCTTTTCTTTCCTGCTCCATTGTGTTTGAAGTGCAGTTTCTCTGAGTCTGTGTTGTCCCTGTTCGCTTTGCCACCTCCACACTTTCTCACACTCTCTATCATTCTTTTCACTTGGCTCTTGTCTAGCTTGTGGGATTCTTGTAATTTATGCTGCTAAATACAGCTTTTACACAGTAACTCACATGTTAATAAATGTATGCCAGTCCTCTTTCCAAACTCCTTCACAAATTGGCTCCATTGGGTGTAGTCTAGGAATTATTGTGTTTCAATAATTGCATCTTTAAAAAAGGGCAATATTGTTTGCCATCTGATATAAATTCAGATTAAAAAACCAGAGCGGTTTACAGATTCTGGATGTGGTGAATGCATGACCCTGGACCGCTTTCTGACTAATCGGCTTTGGACTGAGGACATAGTAATCCTTCTCTCTCCACAGAATCAATCAGGTCCTTATCATTAGATACTGCAGACTGTGTGTCATGTTATGCTTCCCTATTCTGTGTAACCTGTACCTCTGGCTTCCCCTTGTCATGTGGGCTAAGACTGGCTTACAACCCTCTAACTACAGAGAAGAGAGACAATTCCCTTCTCTTCCAGGTCATCCCTTCTACCAACTTACCAACTACCTGTTGTATCTGTTGCATGGAGACCCAGGACCTGAGACCACAGATTCTGTGTGCAGTATTCTTTTTGTTTTTATAAATACATTTTTTTTCAACCTTCCCTTCAGTTGTTAGATGTGTTCTAGCTTCAGATTGCATGCAAACCTGACTATATTATGAAAGAGTTTATAAGCTATATGTTTTAGTGATGTTAAGAGGCTTGTTAATGGAAAAACAAGATGAATTTTATTATCTTGTTAGACAATAATCTAACAAGTATTTGAATCTTGCTGTTGGCATTTTCAGTGCCCTTGTATGTCTATGGCCATTGAAAGTTTTGGCTCCAGCAGTACAAGTCAGAAACAAAACCATGAACTGCTAAAGAAAACCACCTTCTGAAAACTCGCCAACATAGGAATACTTGATCCAAACACAGTCAGAACATGAGTTAATTAACCTGAACTGTTTCTGAAGATGTTTAAGGAAGACAAATCCATTCTCCATGCTGGGACTATTTAGGGCCTGAACAGCTTGAAGGTCAAGTCCCCTTGTTATTGGAGCTACTGGAACCCAAACTCTAACCTTTTACAAAGTTGCTTCAATATTTACACATGATATTCTTTCCTCAAAATCATTTTTTATGAAGTACACCAGGAGCAAAACACTCACAACAAAACATAGTCCACAGTCCCGATAGTGCTGTAAAACCAACAAGCTTCCTTCTTTTTCCTTCAAATGTAATAATGGTCATTATGGCCAAATCCTTAACTTTTAGATTAATCAAACCACAGGAAGAGTCTTAAAAATCTTTAGTCATTATCCCAACTGAAGCCAATTGAATCTTGTTCTTACCAGATTAAGATGGCATCTTCATGAGGTCTTTTGTTTCAGTTTTGGGGTTAAATTTACAGATTTTGCACCAGAACATGCTAATCTCTGGTGGATAGTGCTTGTCTCATTCCTGACTGCTTTGGACATTCAGTGGCTGTGCATATGACAACAGATGGACACATAGCAGCTTTGGGAATCTGCAACTTGGACACAAGGATTAAGTAGACTTGTGGAGGTCCTCAGGCTCTTCCAAACTAGTTTGTGGTAATTTCTTATTTCACACAAGGAAGAAGTGTCTTAGTTGTTGTCTTAAAATACATTCACAAATGTGACTTCAGTTAAACTTGTGAACCTCACAAAACTTCACAAGTGTACCTGTGAAGTTTTGTGACATTATGTGAAGCCATTGTGTGAAAATCTGAGTTTACCCAAATTCTTAAAGGGCCGTCTGTAGTGTACAGTGTAAGTTTTCTCTCATGAAGGCTTTTTGAAGGTTGTGATTTTGTAAATATGGATTTTTTTTCTATAAAACTAATTTCACAAGTTGGTTCTTTTCGAAGTTCAAAATACAACTCATCTAAGATCATAAAAGTTTACTTTTATGGAAACCTCAGGTTTTGCATTTTTTGCACTTCTATTTGGGTATCTCCTGCTTCTAGAAAAAGTCCAAAAACAAACAAATAAATAATAAATCTAACAAAATGTTGGCTGATCTGCCCCTTTAATCCTTGATGCCCCTAGTGCCCTTTTTGAGTTTTTTTCTTTTTTCATATTTTTTTTTTTTTTCAATTTTTTCTTTTTTATTTTATTTGTATGTCAGGAGGCCTCCTTGTGACCTTCAGCAATAATATTTAGCTAAATATAATAATTTATCAAAATAAACTAGTATGGCGGCCCTCAGTCTAATAATGACTTTCAGTTTCTGTCTCCATGTTGTTCAGACTCCGTCCGGGTCCATGGTGAGGAGGAGGGGGCGGATCTGCGCCTCTTACTATCAGACCATGGGAAAGAATATTTTTTTCATACACTGATTTGTGAAAACATAGGTCTAATGTTGACGTTAGAAAAACTGTTTCTACTTATATTTTCATAATTGTCCTCGCAGTAGCGGAAAAAAACCTGCCTTGCCCCTAAACACAGAAATGCTTCGTCTGCAGAGAAACTTCTGACTTTAACTTCATCAGGCTGCTAAAAGCCCGGTTCACTACAGGCAGTTTGAATCAGTCCCACCGACAGGTAGAAAGAATGTGTCTTTATTTCAGATATCCTGACATAAGACACGGTGTTGCGACTGTCACTGTGAGTTGCAACACAGCTCAAAGCCCCCAGTACCACCCTGATTCAAAGTAAATTTTCTAACTTAATCCTAAGTGTCAAATTTTTTTCTCAGCTGAATGCATTAAATACAATTGAATAACATTGTCATTCTCTATAAATGGATGCTACAGGTTTAAATCTATGGTCTGTGTTACAAATACACCATTTCTAGGGGCCCTGAAATGGTTGCTGCTGAATGGCCCCTATCAGCAGCTAATGAGTTTTCTTTGCCTTCATATCTCAGTCTTATAATTCTAGATTTCAGAGGTGCTAACATCAAAAAGTTATATGGAGTTAACCCCTTTGAGCTTTTTTATCTATAAATCAGTCTGCAGCCAAGAGGTTAAATAAATATTATTAGGGTTTAATTAGTAAAATGGCAGCAAATTTGTTTATTTCATCACTTCATAATCGGTGACCTTCTTTCCTCTGATCTGTTTAACAGCTACAGTCTCAGATCAACTCAGCCCTCCAGGACTGTCAGCAGCAGAAACAGCAACTTTATACCTGTTGGGGAAAATATATTCCATTTGCTTTGCAATTCCTTGCATGATGGCAATTCAATTCTGGATTAATACGGGTTGTTGCTATGTTGTTATACAGTGTTTTAAGATCTTGTTCAATGTGCCCCTTTTTAACTTTGAGCCCCAACCCCTCCAAAAGTCTCTGCACGGCCCTGTTAGAACAGCAACACACTGGTCCAGCTGAATTATTTGCAGGGTGTATTAAAGCAGGCCCAATTCTGGCTACACCCCTGAAAACATGCAACTGTAATCCCCTGCATGTACATTTTCTTGTATCCTTCCCACATTTAGTGTTTTATATGTATGTTCATTGACAAGATAATGTTGTTTAGAATCCAACTAAGGTCTAATCTGAATGCTGAAGTGGGCCATCGGGCCTTCTGCAGGCTGAGCTACCATTCGTTTGTATTCTTCCTTGCTAGCTAGATTAAGACTTTTGGTGTCAGTTTATCGTTATGAGAACTGAAAGTAATTAAACTTTAGAGAAAGAAGTCAATTTGCTGAAAAAAATTTTTATCTCTGAGCCTTTGCTGATGTCCATTCCAAAATACAGAGACAAAAGAAGATGAGACAAAAGAAATGTGACTGAAACAGTATCAACCCCAATAATCATTTGGCCCCAGTCATTTGCTATTAAAAAAAAAAACAATGAAGACTGAACTACGAGTGTTGAAATATGACAAAGCATGATTTTAGAAACTAACAGTATTTTTCCTGTTTTAAGGAATCAATTTAGAATGAGTTCAGTTTGTTCATATTTTATTATCAGAACTACATTTGGGGGTTTTCAATAGTGGGATCCTCTTTAAAATCTTTTTGCCGGTAAACTATGGATCTATCCTAACATGTTGTCTGTAGTAAGGACAACATGTTAGGAATAGTTAGTATGGACATTGCAACAGGCATTTGAACTGTGCTGACTGACATGTTCCACAGGCTGAGCTGGGGACAGACTACACCAGTGTTAATCTCTGAGTTTAGTAGACTAGTTTCAGCAAAATGTATGTTTCAGAACTGAGGATCACAAAGTTTACAACAGAAGATGCATCAAACTCAGTATGATAAACAACAACTCAGGTCTGTTCTGTAGATTCCAGTACAGAACAGACCAAAATGCATCAACAGCCCAGCAGGTGAAAAAAGTGGCATCCTCCATGCGTGAAAAATGTAACAAAAGATATCAATTTTTAGAAGTAATTATGAGTTTGACCTATCACAAAAAGCAATTTTTTAGTTAAAATTACAACAGGCCAAAATGTTCAACTTATCTTGTGCCCCTTTAAGCTGTTCCCTCGTTAACCTGACGTCATGATGCAGGCAAAAAGGTTTCAAATAGTCTCATATCACAGGTGTATCTTATTAGTTCAAACTGTTTTCTTGACCTTGCCCAGCAGATTGAGCAGTCAGTCAGAAAAATGAGGCTCAGCTCAGGCAAGTTTTTTCTACTCTTATTCTCTGGCCTCAACTCTTATTTCCTACATCTTTCTTTACCTATTTTTTTATTTCAAAATTTACCTAGAAATATTTACTATTTGTTGTGTTTTAAATTTACCCAGTACTTATTATTCATATAAATATTTTACTGTTTTATTTGCTTTACATTTTACGTCAGTTTACTATGCTTTCTTGATCTTTCCTAAATTTGAGGAGAGGCAAATATTTTTTTACATTTTTTTTTTTTTATTGTCTTCAGCAACAAAAAGAGGATACTGGATACTAATTCTTTGAAAATGCTTGATTTATTTAATCAAGTTTAATGAATACAGTATATACAGAAATATAAAATCTAAAAAAATGTCTCACTGGTTAAATTATGTAACATACTGCATCATGTTGTTAGCTGTTGCATGGCCCATGAACAGGGATCCCAGGTATCCCTGCCCTTCTTCCCAATAATAAACATGAAAGTCCAGCTGCTAGGTCTTCGTGATTTAGACTTTCATCAAGCATTTTTACAAAGGGTCCAGTAACTTTAAAAATTAGCTCTCTCCTATAATAAAATCTGCTTGTCCAAAGCAAGTTATGATGCAGTTATATTTTTTCCACACTTGACTGATTTGGTGACCTCTGAGTCTGGAGACATGGTTCGGATCAATCCCACATTTTCAGTATTGTTGGTTCGTTACCATGCAGAGAATCCATAGAATCTACATGTGTAATGTCAGTTCTAACCTGAACTGAACAGTGAACAACACTGAGGTTGTTAACTGGAGTTGCCAAGCTGTTGTCTCTCAGGCAGCGTGGAAGTGCTATTACTAGAGTTATTGCTGATTTTCTATCAGATCTTTAAACCTATTCTGGGTTTAACAGGGAGCTAATGAAGGGAAATCATTTTAAGAATATTTCCACACTGCAGAGTGAAACCAAGCAAGCAGGTCTTTAGGCTCCACTTAATCTGTCTTATCAAGTATTGATAAAAATGTCCTTAGCTCTCAGATGCTTTTTTCCTCTGCTCCTCTCCATTCTCCATTCTCACCGACTCGCTCTGTTTTGTGTTGCCTTTTTGGAGTCTTTCTTTGCACACCCTCCAAATCAACAAATTCTGGATCTGGTTAACCGGTCTCTCAAAGCAATTGATCACATTTTCTCAGCAAGAAGTCTGGGTACAGGAGTTGCTAGCTTCGGTTCAGTGGAACAGCAACAATTTGGATAATTGGGATGAACTATAAGAGACATACCAGTTAAAGACTAGAGAGACAGACATCGTCTGCCTAATCTAAAGAGAATTTGTTATTCTGAATCTGGCTCCCTGTTGCCTTGGCGGCTAACTCAAATCTCCCAGGCGCTTTTGTATACAAACTCCTCCTTCCCATCTCCTCACCCTCCTGAAGTCACCTGTGGAATCTTATGGAAATTTCTCTTGATTTTTCCACCTTTATCAGAGACTTATTTGGGAGAAGAGGCTGTGAGAGACATGGGCTAATCTGCAAGCCCGTCATAATTACAGACACACACACTCCTTGACTTCAACGCCTTTGCCAGCAAGTCTTTGATTTTGTCTTGCTTTATGTGCGATATCCTACCCAATGTTGTCTTTTCATCCTACATATTTTTATTTTTATTCAGTTACTTCTTAGATTACTATGCAGAAAGACTCCTATTTTTGCAACTCAGAAAAGAAATTACAACGAACATAGGATCGAGAAAAACTATTTCTAGAACAGGAACATTTAGTTTTTATTTTTACTTAGAAATTGTGGCGTAATCACAACTTTTACAAATGTAGAATATAGTAAGAGAGGCCAAAGAATACTTATTTTACTTTTTAGATTACCTTTTTGTATATGGGTATGCAGAGAGACTCCTATTTTTGCTGCACAGAAAAGGAATTAGAACAAACTTAGAAACTGTAAAATTACTTCCAGAACAGGAACATTTAGAAAATTCAGTTTTTATCACAACTTAGAATTTTTTGAGTACTTATGACTTTTACAAAATTAGTACATTCTTATAAAGTCCAGACGATACCTACAGTACTCACTTTTACTTTAGCAACCAAGAATAGGGATCAGAAAACACTTAGAATCCAGAAGAACTACATCAGCAACTCAGAACAGGAATGGATTATCAACATTATCTTCTTTTGCTCTTTCCTTTGGTTTGTTATTTTGTTTGTATTTTCTTTTTCATTTATATAAAGCACTTTGAAATGTCTTCTTGCTGAAAATGTGCAATATCGCAAAATTACCTCACGTTACCTTGTTCTTTCATTACTTTGTTGTGTATTCTTGTGTTCTTATTCTACTGTTGCATGAATATACAAACAGATATTGGACTGCCCCGGAAACATAGTTGGAACCCATGAAGTAAGAAGTTTGTTTAGGGGTAATACATGATCATTGTTATGTAATGTTGGAATATGAATTGTTTCACAATTCATTGTTCCACAAAGATCTAAACTTACACTGTAATACCATAGCTTATGCAGAGCGTCCTGAGTTATCTATCTGCCTTCTGTTCCCTCATGGCTGTCTCCTTGTCTTCATCTAATTGCCTCTGTATTTCCTGTTCTTTCCATCGCCCTTACTTCTTTCCCTCTGGTCTCTCAAGGTATTTTTCATTCATACAGCTGTCAGAAGGTCACTTGACTTATTACCTTGATATGAAAGATGCCATGTCAGCCTTGGATATCTCCCTCACCCACATAAGATCAGCCTTTCCTCATCACTTTCTTCTTATATCAGGTAATGGGTGTATTGATCTCTGGCCACCTCAGTGGCAAAGTGACAGACAGAGGGGTTAGGAATTAAGTGATCAATCGGCATCATTAGCATATTTGTACTTTTAACATCCTCTAACTCAGTGGTTCCCAAAGATTTTAATCTGTCCCCGTCACCCGCTTACCACTAAAACGATTTTCTGGGCCCCCCTATGGATTATAATAAAATCCCCCCCAAAAAAAGGAAAAAAAAAATCAACAGGGCACAGACATGGTTCAACCAGACATAAACCTATACACATATTTTGTTTTCAAACTCCACTGAAGTTTATTTCACACTTCAGATTGCAACAAAACACCTGAAGTTTTGTTCATTTGTACAGTGAAACACTTTTCTCTTTTTTTGTCATTCATCCATTCCGCTTCCTGCCCCCGCATGCAATGGCCCGGCGCCCCCCTTTGGGGGCGAGCCCCACACTTTGGGAACCACTGCTCTAACTGGTTTGAGATTATACAATTATACATGTATAAAAATGTGTGTCTTTACTTTACAATCTTTAGAAATACCTTAAAATTTGCACACTGTTTCCATTCAACTTTCTATATGTGAGCTGAAAATAAATAACAATCAGTCTGAATTATTGGAGCTGGACTTTTACTTTAGTTCACATTGTGTGGGACAATTTGAAGAGATAGAAAACAACAAAGGTTTGCCTCAGATGGCAACTGTCTTCACCAGGGAGGCTTTCATTAAGCTTCCTTTTGTTCCTCTTTGTTTACTGAGGAAAGGACACACTGATGGCAGTTCTGAGGGCTAAGTGTGCATTCATAGCTTCAGGCTGCCAATGTCAAAAAAAAGAAAAAGAAAAAAATTAATTCAGCTTTAAGAAAAAAGTGTGCTTTTTCAAAGGGGTTTTCAAGAGTTAGCGTAGAAACAGTAGGGACAATGACAAGTGCTTCCCCGAGTCTCTGCTACGCACTGAGGAGGAAAATGGTGATGCTTTACAAATGCAGGCCCTCAGCGAGACAGAGACACATTTCCATACACAAAGAGCAGGCCAGTCTGCCTGCTTGGATAGAAATCCCAGAGGTTTTGTTTTTATTTTTTATTTAACTGTTGATATTTAAATATTCAAAGTAGCGGTTTGAAAACTACGGTGCTCGCTCCCTTTGTGCATTTCCAACAATGTTAGGATCTACTGACAGCAAATGGCAATGATTAAAAAAACAAATAGGCCAATCAGCAAACAGAAGAAGTTATGAATCATGATGTTGATTTTTTGCTTCTTTTTAGATTTGTAGTCTGCCTGTAGTTTTAGCAATGGCAACAGAGGGAGAGATCGAAGCCAACAGTCCATGTTGGTCCCGATTCCAAATATTGAATTAATATTAACAGCCGCTTCGTTTGACTCTTTTTCCACTGTGAAGGATGATCATTTACAGCGCAGGCAATATCCAATAACTTTCACAGAGTCAAACTGGCTAATTACATACGTCACAGGCAAACTTCAGCAACTGAATAAAATTTGAAATGTCAACACAGTCCACGTCTCCAGAAAGCTGAGAGCCGAGACCCTTTGAGCGCAGAATAATGGACTGCTTTTTATCAAAGTACAGTGGAGGGCTTGTGGTCACTGAATAATCCGCACATGGTACATTTTTTGCTCGCTTAAAGATAATACACACCTGAGGTGAATTAAAATATTGCTCCTGTCAAGTTTTGGCATCAATTACTGAGACATCATAGTGTAATCTTTGTCTCAACTTGTAATTGATTTCTCTTAATCTGTTTTTTGATTGTCTGTTGTTTTATTTTTCTTTTAATTATGTAAAACACTTTGAATTGTTGCTGATAATATGCTATACAAATGAAACTGCTTTTCCTCAATTTATTTCAAAATGAAACCTTTTCAGATGATTTGCCTGTAGTTTTCGCTACAGGCAAATCTGAGCAGGACTCTTGAATCTCAGAGACACTGCTATGTTTTTTGGGATACGGCATCTGATCCTTTTTCAGATAATATGACATTTTATGAACATAGCAAAGAATTTATGTGTACTTTATGTGCTTCTGAAATACATCACCTGTTATTGCATAATAAAAACACAAAAAAAGCTATTCCCTGGGAAAAGTCGATAGAAATGAGCATTTCCCAAACAAAGGGATGTTTTCATTCTTTGGCTTCCTAGATCCTGAACAATACAGATTCCAGTGAGTTGTTACAATGTCTGTCAACAGCTTATTCTGTGAAAATGGTAGTTAGTTTTTTTCTTTCCTGCTGGAGCAGAAAAGAAGAAGTAGAGCAGTGAAGCTTAGGTTCAGCATGTGACATATGATACAGGCTGAAAATACCATTCCAGATTGCTCCAGGTTAGTCTGAAGCTTTCCAATGTTGTATTTGCTGCTTTTCTGAAGCAGCACTAACCTTCATGTCAGAGAGTTCATTCTTCTTAGTGCCAAGTCCTCAAAGCAAAAGCTAAATTGTTCAAGAAGATCCTTGTCTAAATTACTGTTAGAAATTGGGATTTCAAGATTGTTGAGTTGATTTCACATCCTGTCATTTTGAATTTAAGTTTTTCTGCAGCAGTTATATTTTTCTTGTTACAGTTATCAAGTAGAAACTAGAATTGGTTGCCCACTTTATACTGAAACTGTCATGATGGACCAAACAGCAGACAGGAATTCAGGAGATGCATGATGGAGATGGAATTTAATGAAGCATGTTAGTTAATGAGAACTGACAGGCTTTATTGGGTTACGGCCAGTGGCCTTGTATGTTTTTCTTCTTTTTTTTTTTTTTTTTTTTTTTTACTGTATAGCTGCAGTGTTCCTGCCAATGGACCTCACCACAGGGGCTGTGTTTCATTGGCTGATGCCCATTCTAAGTAGTAGCTGCACTAGCGCTGCATGGCCGTCTCACAAACACAAGCTGATGTTCATGCATTAGTAAACACATGCTAATATAGCGCCAGACTACATTGTGGACTAGCAGACCAGCAGAAAGTTTTCGCATCAACAATAGAAAAAGAATGGTTCTCCATTGCCAGTGGGGTATCTGTACTGGTGCTGTCAGGTATCCTGATCATATTTGTAGCAGTAAAATTCACAGATTTCCAAAGTCAGAAGCAGAATTTCTTGCTTGGATCAAAGCTTGTGCACGACCGCATGAGCAGCTCAACCTTCGTAGGATCAACAAGAACAAGAGTGTGTCCTGGTGTAAGTATTATTGATTTGCTTTTTTCTGTCTGGAAAAAACCAAATCAATAATAAACACATCCATGATGAACACCTGTTAGCTAGGAACAGCATAATGGCAGTACTGATACTAATTCTACACATTGAACTTTTAATTATTGTTGATTTTCATCTTTTTTGTTTTGTTAAACCCAAACCATAAATCTCAAACTGTTAAACCCTTAACATCAGGGTTTCTTTAATGTTAAAAATTAATCACATTCAGTCATTTTTCTGAATTAAAAACTTCCAAAATCCAAAGTTTACTTAAATATTGAACTATTCTAAAATAATAGAAAACAAATAATTTCACAACTGAATTCTGAAAATCTTTTTTTCTGTTACTTAAGCATGCCTATAACTCTGAGCAGGACTGCATCCATTTTATTCTCTATCAACTCTGACAACAATCCCCTCACCCACTTTCAGTTCAACATCCCACATGGCAATTGCCTTGTGTAATGGGAGACCCACTCAGCCAGCAAATGGGGCTCCAAGGAGCTCTTAGCACAACAAAAGATGGCTGTTGTCATTTCAGTGACCATGTCTCCAATCCTGTCACGGTTAGCCCATTAGAAACCTGCTATTGCCAATACTTCTACCCACAAATATATGGAAACGTATGTATTTCTGCATCTGCATTTCTGGCTGGTGCAAAGAAATATTTAACCACAGCAGCTCATGCATTAAGCCTTTAAGTTCCATGAAATGAAAACCACACAGTGACAGAATTCTGCATTTACTTTTTCACTGTCATATTGGATCCACGTCTGTTCTGTCTCTTCTAATCAAGATCTACAAAGGCATTTCAAAATAAGCACACACACACACACACGCGCGCACACACACATGACAACTGAATACAATATATGCTGTGGTATTTTTTTGGTGTTCTTGAAAAGGAGAATTTCTGCATTTGCTTAAGCATTTTTTTCTAAATATTAGAAAAATTTTATAGATTTCTTCATCTGTGGTCCCTTTCTAAAAGTTTCTTAGTCAAAAAAAGAAAAACAGAAAAATTAACAAACTTCTCAGCCAGAAATTTTTATTTTATTTTCGTAATTTGTGAACAGGCGTCTTTGAAACTATGCTGTCAGAGATATATTGCTTTGGAAATAAACATCAGCAGTAAAGATTCAAAGATCGAGGTTTCAGGTTGATTTGTTGTCTTCAATAAACTCGATGTGGGGTAAAGCCTTACCTGTTTAAAACTGATCAGGACCATGGTGGATGCTAATAAGGCTGAAACTAGTGACTAGGATAGAGAGTGCTTCATTTGATAAAAATCTAATTCAGTTTGCTTCATTGAGTGCATGTGTGCAGTGCACCTCCAAAAAGGTTTTTTCTGCTGCCTTTACCTCAGTTACATGACATGACAGCATAACAGTCATGCAAATAAACTGCTATAGTTTTTTTTCAGTACATTTCTCAGAACAGAATTGAAATTCTTGAAACTAGTTGTTCGGTCTTCAAATCATTGTCTTTGGTGCACATCAAAAAAGCAATTTCTCATTCTTTTGAACAAATTGCAAATGATTTTGTGCACCTTGCAAGATTATGTACAATACTCTGCTTTTTCCTACATTAATACACTTTTGTCATGTATTACATTATTGAATTGTCTTTACCTCCTCAACAACACCCATTCATCCATTTTCACTTATGCTGGCCCCACAAGATACCACTCTGGACAACCGGCCCATATCAGGAACTGCCACTGGACATGACTCAATGTCAGTGACTTGCAGTGAGGCTCATAGCTGGTGAGGCACTGACTTAAGCATAATCAGATTTACAAATATAGAAACCCTGCATGTTATCGTATATATGCGGAAATTTTGCACACAATGCTGGAGGACAAAAGCATGCCATCCATCGCCACGCTGCCATGATAGAATAATTCTGTTAACTCAATGAAACTTGGAAATGTAGGTATTATTAATTTAGTGCTATGCTCCACAGCAAGGGAAAAACCATTGAAGTACAACTCCAAATTACTTCTTTCTCGCCTTTTGTATCCGTCAAGATACACACAAACGCTACACCATAGCAACTGATACCAACAACACTTTATGTTTCAGGACTAAACTCCAAAAAACACTGAAATCTTTCCCACTCAAAGAACAGAACATTCACGCTGTTGCAGTAGTATGGCTTTAGGCTTAATGTTTATTTTGCAGTTATTTATAAGTGATTGCTGTGATAAATTAGCAGCTACCGCTGCTATTAGCTAAGCTAACAGCAGTTTGCAGATTATGTTTCTTTTCTGCGTTCTTTACAACTGAAGTCCACAAAACGTACATTTCATTTAAAACTAAAGAAAAATGTTATTGCCATCTTATATTTACTTATAAACTTAGTTCATGTGCCGGTCATTTTGCACAAAAATATACACTGCTCAAAAAAATAAAGGGAACACTCAAAAAACACATCCTAGATCTGAATGAATGAAATATTCTCATTGAATACTTTGTCCTGTACAAAGTTGAATGTGCTGACAACAAAATCATTGTTGATTGTCAATCAGTGTTGCTTCCTAAGTGGACAGTTTGATTTCACAGAAGTTTGATGTACTTGGAGTTATATTGTGTTGTTTGAGTGTTCCCTTTATTTTACAAATATAAAATAAGTCTATGCTTGACACAAATTGAGAAAAGATGGCAAGGGAAGCAGAAAATGCAGTTTCTAGCAGGACCTTCATAAAGCCAGTCTTTTTTTCCACTTGAGCAGAGCGGTTGAACCAAATGTTTCAACTCCGGTGTTGGCCTTCCTTTAGTATTATATACTGCTTTGATTGAAAATCCAGTTTAGAAAACTATTTAAGTGTAAAAATATAAGCGATGGAAGAGAGGAGAAAACAATAAATATATCACTGCACTTGATGTTATGGTGGGAGCAACTGTGCTTCCACCATAACCACTATGCCAGATGTGCATTTGTCCTTGAAAAACAAAACTCCTTTTGCATGAATTACTGCATCATTGCAGTAACTGCATGGAGGGAACTGTCTGTGGTTCTCCTGGTTTCAGGAAGCCCAGATGGCCTTCAGCCTGTCAACAAATTATAGTAAAAACATCAATGTGAATCTTGTCCAGTCTCATCATTGAATGCCCACAATTTCAATTCTTGTCATCTAAAGTTTAGCCTATCAATTTAACTGTCTTACCCATACTCAGAGACATTGATAAGGTAACTGATGCTTTTATTTGCTTTTGAGAAATGAACTAAGGATTTTGAGAAAGAAACTGGTTTTTGCAGGTGATCCATGCAGTTATGCTGTTTGCACCATTTGTTTTGAGAAATTCACTTTCTGTTTTGATAATGTCAAAAATGAAGATATGCACCAAAATATCTGGGTATTTCCATACCTTTTGAAGCTTTTTTTTTTTTTTTCCTCCAGTACTTCTCCAAAAGTGTAATTGACTCTGTCTTCTATCTGTGTGCTGCCCCCTTCCTAGTGATGACCTCTCCTGGTTGTAACCCCACCCCTAACCTGATCACTGCCAGGACAGGATTGTCCTCCTCCTCCTGGCTCTGATTGGTTGTTTTTGGTCAGAGCGGTTCATTTCTTCAGACAGTAACAGCAGCTCAGGCAATAGGTGGAATACATCCATCTTTTCAGAGTATTTGTCTCATATTGTACTGTCATGAAACATATTCTATTTTAAAGTTATGCACTGTACTTTTAAGGGGGCATATTATGTAAAACTGTCTTTTCTGAGCTTTAAAAAATGTTACAATGTAATTGCCTCATCAAAAATATATCTGGATTTTTTTCTTTTGATTCAAGAACAAAAGAATCCCTGAACATTTACCCTGAAGAGGGTAAATGTTTTCTGTTCCTGAACAAATGCTTGTTCTTACAAAGCCATATCCACAAAGCTCCTCCTCTTATTGTTCTGATGTAAAATTCAACATTTTTTAGATGCTAAATTTGCAGTTTTCATCAACAGAAAACATAATTATCAAAAAACACCAGAAAATAAACATCCGATGTTACTCTGAACATAATGATTAAGATTTTGAATTGAACTCCTGAAATAAATGAGCTTCTTCTGCTATATTCTAATCTCCAAACAGGCATCATTTGCTTTATGCTGTGTCGCGTGAGATTTTGCTGACCATTTTTTTTTCTCTGTGTCATCAAGGTAGTCTTTATTGCTAACTGGTTTTACTGTCTGTTATGTATCGCTGGATACCATCTCAGCACGAAGGACAGGCATTAATGGCATGTTTGTAGTGCAAATGGACGCATCAGCAGATGGAGCAAAGTGTGTGAATGATTATTGGTTAAAGGACTTCACCGTCAATTATGGCTGTTTAGAAAACTCTGTCTGCACAAATAGATTTACTGAAGTGTTAATGGACCAGCAAGGGGAAGAATCTCTGACTGTGTCCTGTTCCTGTGAAACTAAACCCTTTCACGCATGAATTATGATCCTTTGTGTCAGGATTCTTTTTCTAAAAATATATATATTTTTTATTTCATTTAGGTGACCAATTGTAATTTTCTTCAAATACAAAGTTTTTATTTGAAAAATACATCAGTAGTATTAGCCTTCAGGGGTTATTTGATGTCACAATATCTTTTACCTGCAACAGTCGTCTGCAGTAGAAGGTGGGGCAGGGTCGGTTGGCAAGCTTTATTATCTGTCAGTCATATTGAATTTAACAAAAATCATTTCTTGCATTTGCACCTGATGGCCAGTAGTTGATAGCGTATTTTATGATGTATTAGTGTCCACTTCAGTGGTCTGTGTGCATTTATAACATGAAAATCCACAAGAAGCAAAAGAAAATGGCTTTTAGGTAGCTGTCCACTGTAGTGACCACTGTGCACGAAAGGATTAATGGAATTAACTTGAGGTATTAACTTTAGGTATGTGCAGTGGTTTCTGAAGAGGAATGATCACACAAGCAACAAATCAACAAATCTAACAGAAAACAAGTTTTTATTCCTCGTGGATCTTTTGAAATCTAAGCTTGGTCAAAATTATAAACATTATAAAGACTCAAATATACAATTGAAACCCGAAGTTTAAATACACAGAATAAAACGTCACTTGTTTTTTACCACTGTCAGAAGCTAAATCTGAACAAGCTTCTCTTGTTTTAGGTCAGTTAGAATTATCATGATTTATATTTACACCAAAATATATTCATCTATAGGACAGGAAATGAATCTTATTAAGGTGACTGAAGGTTTTCATGCAATTTAGACTTTCATATAAATGTTTCATTTGATGAATGCCACATCTTCAAGCATCTGGAAGCTGTGCACCAGGATGAACTAAACTTCACAAGATTCACAATTCTTTTCTGATGTCCCAGTTAATATCTTTAGATTTTCCATAATGTGGCAGAAAGAAGCAGAGTGTTTGAGAAACACCTTTATTTAACTCAAACATGAATCATATGCTTACAGAGCCACAGGAATCTTGGTGTGCATAAATTTGAGAAAGGAATGAAAACAAAATGCTCTCCGTGATTATTATTGAATTTACAAAACAGAATGATTTTGATTATCACAAGTGGCAACTCAGTGAGGACAGAACTGTTATGTGTGTTTTCATCACACAGATAACATCCATATATCATCCATATATAAATATCAGATTTTAACTCTGCTTACTCCAATGTATATCTCCATATGTGGCCAGACTTAAAGACATTCAGAATAATAAGAAGAATTATCATTTCTGCCAGAGATAACTGGGGTTCTTTTGAAAGATGAATACATGTCCCTTTGTTCAGAAATTTGTCTCCTCACTGTAGTTCATTAATTATTTTTTTAGGTGGCTCATTAAGACCATACCAATAGTCTATTGTAACACTTTAACAGATCAGAGAAATCCTCAAAAATGGCATCTCCACCTCGGGAATCTGTACCTGTCTGCTAGGACCTGAAATAAATTTGTAGTAGAACACAGAGTCAGGTGTCAGCCGTACAAGAATGGATGATAAATCCCCCCAACATAAATGTCAATCTCCTACTTACAGCTCTTACCCTGTTTTTTATGTCTTCAGTTCATCTTTATTTTCTTCTCTAATATTTATTTTTATATTCAATTCAAAAATACTTTATTGATTCCAGGGAGAAATTCAATGTTGTAACTCATTAATTCAAAAACTCAAATTAATTCAAACATAATTGCAGAAGAATTTAAAAAAGGTCCTGATTTAAAAATAACATTTCTCCTGGACTCCTTCCAATGTCCTTCAAAATTAACTTTGAGTCCTTGTTAGAACATAATGATATACTGCTGACACAGTATAGTGGTTATGTTGTCAGAGCAGTATTTAGAACATTTAAATCTACGCATAGTGCCATTGGTTGATAATAGTGCTTATATTATAAATAACAACCTCTATCCAAGACCATTAAAATGTAATTGTGTCTTAGCCACATTACAATCAAAAGTACAATTCTCTTGGTAAAACAAAAGTCACTGAGAAACATTTCTGTTTTTACCTTTGTTCTTTGCGTGAATGCAGAAATGATCTCACTTTCATGAACTTTTATATTCCCTCCCTTTCCCATTTCCCTTCCCTCTGATAACGCCACAGAGGAGTGAAGAACATTTTTGAAAAATGAGGACAGAGGGCCCTGATTCGGGGAGCGTGGGGGACATGTCAAGCATCTGTTACACCCATGCATGCGTCCATTACCCAACACACCTGAATTAAATGAAGGATTGGTGGCCAGGCCTCTGCATAGCTGGAGAACTAGATGCTGAGAGGGAACTTCATGATCAAAGAGAGAGAGATGCAATTTTAGATCATCACCATCACTGCAAGGCGGGTCAAGTACAAGGTCAAGGACACAATGATTGAGACGAACCAACAACCCACCGGTGACAGGATGAACTCCTACCTCCAGAACCTGCGTGGCCTCAAATCACTACAACTTCTAATGTTTACTATAGACAATCAGAATTCAATGGATCGGCTTGTTCAATTCTCCAGTTTTCTTGTTTCTGCCATGTCTCTGACAGGGCAGAGAGAGGAGGGACATCCAGATCCAGAACATATATAATTGAACATTCACTTCACAATTGCCAGAAAGGACAAACATATTGTGTGGTAATTTCACCCAACCACAAACAATGTATTCATTCTTTGAATATTTTGCAAAAAAAATCACATAAGAGTAGACTTATGAGCAGCTTTGCAGTGTGTGGTGTTTAGGGTGTTTTGTTTGTTTGTTTGTTTTTCAAACTTATTTTCAGACATATAAAAATTTTGGCAAATGTCTGACAGAACTATTTTGAAAAAGCTCATATAATTTTATTATTTCAATGGTTTCGGAAATGATTCAGCAGAAACACAGTCTATATGCCACTGCTTATATTGCCTTTAGGAGAATGTTTTTTTTATTTAATGATGTTATTGTTATAGACACTGAAAAGGACCAGATGAAACAATACAGTATAAGGTTCCGTATAACCTCAACCTTATTCTGTGGTTTTGTGTTTTAACTGTATGATGATAAAGACACTCTTGTGAGAGATCTTTGATCTCAAGGTTTTTTTATGCTGTTTAAATAAAGGTTGAAGACCATGTTCTATAAAAGTTGGAATAGATGAAAGAAAAAACCTTGTTTGGAACATTCCACATTAACAGGTTAATTGAAACAGATAAGTGTCATGATTAAATGGAGAATCCCTGAAATGCTCAGTCATTCACCAGGATGGGGTGAGGTTCACCACTTTGTGAACAACTGCATGAGCAGACTGAAAGTTCTCAATGAACAGTTGCAGAAAATGTATGGATTTCATCATCTAACATCCATCATATGTTCAAAATATTCAGATATTCTTCGTATAATTTTCAAAGAATCACCAGTTGGGCCAACTGGCTGAACCAATGATCTCAAACACAAACCAAAACTGATTTTGGGATGGAGAAAGTAGGCTATTGTTAAACCTATGGAATGGCCTCAACTTTGGGTGAATTTCATGGGTGTGCAGTTCTTGAAGTCGACTGAAGTAGAAGCAAAAATATAAATTGCAAAATCTATTTAAGTAGAACTGTTTGAAATGCTTTCAAAATAAAACAGTACAATACATTTAATCAGTTTTTACTTCAGGTTTTACTTCTGAATTAACACAAGTTCATATTTATTTGCCACGGGTTCAGATTTTATGCTTTCCAAAACATTTAGTCACAGTTTTATTTAAAAAATTGCCTTTATATGCATCTTCATCACCTAACTTCTAGGAATATTCCCAAACTGTATGCCTGAGGAGTTGTTTCCTCATTTCTGTAATGCTGTCAGTGGAGCTTGTTTGTTAATAGAGCCATGTGTCAGTTTTCAGCATTTCAGTCACTCAGCAAAAAACTGTAGGAAAAAAACATCAGAACTAACAGTGGAAGCTGACAAACATCAAAGTGTTTTAAAGCGGTGGATAACTTCCACGCAGCAGGACTCCAGCTGACTCCAAGCATCCAGTGCACTCAAGCAAACAAGTGGAGTTTAATGCAACATAACATCTCGACTTTGATGGGTACACTCTGTCGTTAAATTGACAGAATGTGGGATGATATGCAGTTCCTGAGGATTTTCATTTATGCACATGCCTGTTATGATATATTATAGAATAAAAGGGGATTAAATCTAATTAACCACTGAATTAACTCCAAATTATTTCTGAAACCGTGTAACCCACTGTCCTCATTTTGAATTATTTAAGATTTGTGTTGAATCTTACTGCTCACTTGATCTAATGGTTTTGGAAAAGACTTTAATGCCAAGTGTTTCATAAGAGTGAGGAGTCATTGATGACATTTAACTGTGATTCTTGGAAAAATTAAAATTTTAAGAGTTAAGACTTAACCCTAAGCTTAAATGTATTTAGTAGCTGAGAAGAGTGCTACTAAATACTCATGCTGTCTTTCAGATAGACAGTATGGAACAGTGGAACACACAAAAGAAATTACCATAAAATAATCTCCCATGCAGCTCAACCTTATGAGTAAAGATATGTTGTTGATGTTATTTAAAAATAACTTGCAATTAGGTATTGGCAAAGCTCTATGTAAAGTGGCAGAGGGTTGTTGCCAGCAACAGCCAAAAGTAACTTAAAAAGTTACTGGTAATGTAACTTAGTTACTTTCCAAATCAAATAAACAAAGTTACTTTTTCAAGGAGTATTCAGTAATCCAACTAAAGTTACTTTTTCAAAGTAACTATCCCATCATGGGTTTATCATATAAAGGATAAGAACATCCCATGCTTGAGTAAAATCAGCCAGAACCCAATCCAGACAAGTGATAGATTAGCACATGTTTTATCAGAAATAATGAGATAGTGTTGAGTGGGTTCCACAGGGTGTGAGCACACTGGCAGGTCTGGAACACAAAAACATAGCTGAGATGAAAACCAGGGAAAACTCAAAAAGAGATTTACCAGGAACTGGGAATCTACAAGGGCTGAGATTCCAGGCTTGGGAGGGTTGAGTCAGTGAACAATGAAAGGGGTCTCAAGGGACTCACAGATGACAGAGACAAATCACCCACCAGTCAGAGGCTCAGTAGTCAAAATGGTCCAGGATCAGGCACAGGAGAGTCTCAGGCAAGGAAAATCCAGTATTCTGTAGACTGGACGCAGGCAAGATTCAGCAACTGATAGTGATGGGTCCGGCAACACCGATGTTAGTTTACAGAATTATCATATTTAAATAAACCCACCTCCTCAATGCTGAGGCAGTAGAATGAAGTCCCAGATACACCTAGGATAAACTCAGGTATACAGCCATTCCACAAATTACTCAGTTGCTTTTTATAAATTATTTCATAGAAATGTATTGTTTACTTCAGTTTTCTGCAGCAGGAGAAGTTGTGTCAAAAAAGTGTAACAAACTAAATTTCAAAATGTTGGAAAAGCTTATTTTTTTAAATGAAAATTTGTGGACCTCCCACACAAGCATCACAAGCATCCTCATTCCAAACACATCACTTGAATTTTCATCACTTGGTACATGTTCATATTATTTATTGAGTGTATCAAAGAATATCAAATATATTTTGAATCTAACTGAAGATATGACATAATACAATATATAATATAGAATAAAATACAATGACTTAAATCTTATTTTATAGACTAGGTCATCAAAGCAGTCTGTCAACTACGTTGCCGGTAGGGATTTTTAATGTCCAGCAGGTGTCAGTATTCTGTGACACTGTATTGATACTGTGTCGACACAGTATCAATACAGTTTTGCTATGGGTTGAAACGCTTCATGACGCCTCATTCACCCGTCACTCGCAACTGGAGGTCAGAAACTCTTCTCAAAGCCGTAAAAACTAAGCAAAACCAGGCAAGTTCATAAAACCAGAAACTCCTCAGACATGAATCAGGGCTTGAAAACTGTGAAGGGGCAACAGATGATCTCACACTGAGCTGGTGACAAGCAGCTGTTTAAAAAGGGAGCAGCACAGTGCAGGTGAAGATAATCAGCCTGAGGGAGGAAGAGTAAGGAGCACAGTCAAGGTAGAGCTGAAATCATGACAGGACATTAAGTTATTAGCAGCAGAAGGTCAGCTGATGGCTCCAGCTGGCAAGGTCTCACAGCTGAACAAACTGCCAGAATGTTTGGTACAGTGACAGTCTGCCGTCCTCTTCTTTGACCTATTTCTCTTCCTAACTTTTACACGGCTGCACTGGCAATTGAGCAGAAAGTTCATTTTCATACGGTTGGACTCAGCACCAATTCATGTGTTGCTTTTCTGGCCTCAAGCACATCCCAGGCTAGACCTTTCCAGCCTCACTATGGCAATTAATGACACACTCCATTGGTGCAAGCAAAGAGGTTTCCATCTAAAGACAGATATCTTGTTTCTTTCTCCATAAAGTTCCCCCAGAATCATGTTAGAGTCTTTATGTTTGGAGAGAACAAATCTAGTTATTTACCAGTTGATTTACAGAGGTGTCTTCAAAGTAGCATGACTGACTGAGGTTGTTTACTGGTGATCTAGCACTGAACTACAGTCCAGTCGAGAAACAATTACATATGGGGGTAATCCTTTAGGTTTGCACACAGTTTACAAGTATTTTTCAATTACCTTCTGTTCTGTTATTGGAGACAGAACTCGTTTAAACTAACCCTGAATATTAGAACCAGAATGGAAGATAATAATCATGCAAGCTGAGCTTCTCGTAGATTGTAATAAGACTAAAGGTAGCATTTGCTATAATAATAATAATAATAATAATAATAATAATAATAATAATAATAATAAT
>VMRN01000061.1:2162009-2178791 GCA_010277015.1 Poeciliopsis turrubarensis
ATAATAATAATAATAATAATAATAATAATAATAATAATAATAATAATCTTTGTTGTGTGATGGAAAGATTACAATAAGGTCACATCTGCTAGGCATGTTATATGAAATGCTTGTGAACTCTCTCCAAAAGAACTATTTGGGTTGGGTTGCTGGGAGTTGTTTTCTACAGCTGCATCAGAACCAGACCGTCTCATCTTTTTAATTCCTTATCCTTGCATAAAAGTCAAGAATAAGGAATTATCCTTGTGTTGGCAAATAATAAAAAATTGGCTTTTTTATTATTTGTAAATTTAATAAAGGCTTGTAAAGCGTGAGTTGACAGCAGAGGTTCAACCATACATAAGTAACCTGATAGAGTTATATGAGGATCTGACAAAGAAGGAGTGAAATGAGATGCTTAAATACTGGAGACTGCTGGAATGCAGATAAGGAGTTGAAAAGAGCCTTAAGGAGAATCTTTCAGTGTGTATCAGGATGGCCCCATCACTGTGGACACCTGGCACCTAACTACCTCAATGGGTGTGAGCATAAAGGGAGACTCTCTCACCTGCTTTCTTCATGCCTGTATTTGATCGCACTTCAGTGGGAAGCTTGCTTGGGTAACTTGAGGTGGTCAAAACTTCAAATATCAGAAAGTAATGTTGATCCTTCTGTATAAGACCTGCAATTTTATTTTTTCAATTCAAATTGTTTAAATTTAAAAACTTCCTGAAGTCTCCTGATTGGTACTAGAGTGTGACTGTAATTTACCCTCCCCAGTTCAGCTTGGCAACATAAAATGGGAATGTATGTTTTTATTGCATCCATACAGTTCAATAACACAAAATAGCGACCATTTGTATATAGAAAGCATCGGCAAGCGCATACTCCTGCTGTTGGGCCAGAAGGGGCTCTCTGGTCAGGCTGGAGTCAACCATCTCTGGTAGGTGACAATGACTTCCTCTACCTTCTGCCATTTGTTAAAATATCTATTCATCTATAACTTCCTTCCAGACATAGCTGCTGCAGCTCGCTGGAGACCCTGCTGCTTTGATTTTGCTTTGTTTCGTTTCAACTATTTGTTTGGTTTCTTGGTTTTGTGCTTTTTGTTTAAATTTGTCCATTTTTGAGTTATATTTTTGTTTTGGGTAGCCTCCAGCTTTGCTCCAGGTTGCAGCCTGAGTTTAGATCATTGGTTTCAATGATTGGATATGTCAGAGGTTAAGGGTAACCGCCTTTTAGCACTTGTTTAAATTGTAGTGTTTTTCTTTTTGAATTGGCTTTGTTTAACCTCAACCCTTTTGTCTTCAGAGCTGTAGGCGATGGGACATCCAGGGGAACTGGACCTGTGTGCTGTGCAAGTGACCAGTGTTGGGATTTCTTCACAATTGAATGTTTGTTCACAAGTGCTTGGGGAATTTATTTGGATTATTCTTGTGTTTTAGGAACCAGTTCCCCACATTTGGACTGCCCTCCCCCTGCTAGTAGGCCCCAGTATTGTGCACTTCCCTTCCTATAGTGGTTTCTTGAATTTTAATTGTTTTTAAAACATGGAATAATATTTTTTTTTTTTTTTTTTTGATGGAATAAAGTCTTGTTCTCATTGGTCACGAACCTCAAGTGCCTTACTGATGATCACCTGGGCGCAAGTCCCCAGGTGGCGTTCTTGACACCCGCTGGTTACCCTGCTTGAAGGGCAGAGTGGTAGATTTATACTCTAATGTTGCCACAATCGGAACCTTTGATAAAAACACAAGAGAAGCCAGAATCTCTTTACATTGATGTAAAATGGCAGCTGTTGCCATCAAGATTGGCAGAAACAGACTGTTTATGAACAAATGACTTGGTTTGGATAGTTTTTTCTGAATAAATAAAATCATTTGTTTGATTTTGAAATCAATTTTAAGATCTGAAACGTAAGTGTGGGGGTGAAAGCAAGAAGATATGTGCATTTTTGTATACTGTATACTCTGTATGTTGAACAGACACTATTGAAGCTGTAGTATATAGTACTCAGCAAAGCCAAACTGAGTTTTACACATATTGGTGAATGCTCACTCTCTGTGTTTTTTAATGACTGTTTATGTTGTAACCTGCCATCCTATTGGTTGGATTAGAATTCCATTTGGTGCCATTATAGCCTTACAAGATTACCAAATCAGCCTCCCCACACCGCTCTAATTTTACCATCAAAGGACAGCAAAGACCTGCCTCATGTATATTGACTTCTTTTCTGTGACTAGAAATTCCTGAATCTATACTAAAAAATATACAATATCTTCATATTCTGCACAGCATTAAATAATTTATTAGCTATATAAATGAAAATCTTAGCAGCAATAAGAAGAATGCAACAAGAGTGTGGCTTAAATGTTGGCATGGTGGTTTGCTCTTTACCAGTGAAAAGGTTTTGAACCTCAACCTCTGCTTTTTCCTGGGGATCGAATAGGTCCCTGAATGCACCAGAGTGGATTTCCTGTGAAAGTTTCCCCCAACAGTCCCAAAGATGTAGGTTAGCATCACAGACATTTTAATCCAGCAATTGACCACGGTCAATGTGTTAGAACATTTAACTGCTTCTTTCTGATCACTAATATATAAAAACTAACCGTGTTGGTTGATCCAGTTCCTGATGATGACTCCTGCCTCTTGAAATTCTATTACAAAAAAAAAATAACTGCAGGCTTTTTTTTTTCTTCCTTTACCTTCATTTCCTAGTCTTTTGCTCCTTTCTCCCCATCTTGGTTCTGACCAGAACAGAGAGGGTGCATCAAATGTTTTCCACTCCATAAAATATCTATAAGGGAATTTGTAGGCTGTGAAGCTCTACTGCAGTAAAGATGGCGGAGCTGTTTTATTTTGTCTGTGAGGGGCTTATTTTCAGACACTACCCCATTACTCCCCACCATCCCTCTTGGGTTGTTCTCCTCCTCAGTTCACCTTCACTGATTCCTCCATAGTTTATTTCTTCTTTTTTCCTGTTCTAATTTATTGCCATCCATTCATTGTCTTCTCATTTTATCTCCAGGTGTCTTAACTGCTTTAGCTGTGCCTGATAACTTATTTTTCTTGACATTAGTGCAATAAAAAATATGAAAAAAGAACTTTGATTCTTCACAAAAAAGGAGTTTAAACCAGAACTTTGTACAAAAATGTTCAGATTTTTCAGGTAAATACTGTCAACAAATACTGCATATGAGATATTATAGAAAGAGGAGGCATCCAAATGGTGAAAATAAACAAAACAGACCTAAAAGAAAAACTTGTGATGGCACAATTACTCTTTGGAGCTTTTGACAGAAAGAGAAAAATAAATCGAGGATATTTTGCTGCTGTTTACCAAGTAAGAATACATTCTAACTTTCCTTATACAGGAAACACTTTGTCTGATTTTATATGAGACAGTGAATTGAACTGACAAAAGTTGGTCATTTTTGTTCTAAGTGCAAATTTGCAAGACAAATGTTAACATCCACAGGACTGTTAAAATATTCTGTCTTTGCCACAAACGTCTCCATGACTTTGCAGTTTCAGTTATTTGACTGGATTCCTGGAATAAGTTGATTACTATCAGTGCTGAATATCTTCTGCACTTGTGTAAAAATTATTCTGCTGAATATTTCAAGAGAAGCTCCAGCCTCTCAAAGGAATTTCTTGTGAAGTTATGTCTGTTATGTTTCTGGTGCAGCATAGATGCTGACAACGATTCCTCCTTATCCTTTTTATGAAGTTGATTACTTGTTAATTTTTTATGTGAAATAGCATCACATCCTGTCACACTGGCAGCATCACGCCATCTTCAGGAAAACTTCTGCTCCTGTGGCAGCCTGCTGTACATTCGAGCAACTTTCAAAACTAATTTGAATTTACAGCTTGGAAGAGCCAGACCAACACTGTTAAGCTTCCTCAGTAACCATAGTAGCAAGAGGGGCTGTGTCAGCTTTTAGCTGAAATTTGAAATGTAGATGGCCATGTAAATAGCTTTGGCTGACCAGACTTGGCCCACAGGACTCAAGTTTGACCCTGGTGTTTTAAGAAATGGATGACATCTTTGTATATACCTTCGTACATTTTGTTTTGGGATTATTTTTAGATTAATTCAGTGTTTTATTTTCTGAACCTCTGGGTTTGGCTTTTGTTTTTTGTTAACTCTCACCTTTGGCTGAAAAACTTAAATCATTGACTGCTGCTTGTAATGTTGCTCCTCTTTCTCCCTAACTGAACTGAGTTGTGACAGCATAACCACCACCATCACCGCTGACCTTCAGCTTGAGCTCAGTTCAGTCAGTAGCAGTTTTCAAATTAGATGCTCATTCACATTATGTAGCACTAATAAGAGACAGCTTTCTTTTAAGCTAACTTCAAATATTCAAAGTGTTAAAATATCATTCTAATCAAACTGTGTTCTTTGATGTAATTAAATATTTAAGATGGAATAAAAGTCCAACTTTTTTCATTGATGTAATTTTGCCATGACACTGGTGTGAACAGTGTAGAGTCCCTGGGGTCGTTGGAATGAGAGTCATCAGGTCAGGTCATAGGACTTTACTTCTAAAATCTGACTTCATGTGAAACTGCTGACTTTAAAAGCAGCTGAAGCTTTATGACATATGAATTTGACCACATTGATACAAAATCTTTTTCTCAGCCTTTGTGCTTTGCAGCTGTTAAATTGTGGCCAGACAAAGATCTTCCTATTCTCATACAAATTGGAATTAAATGTTAATTTTCCCAATGCCACCCTTTCACTATAGTCATGACTAGCATTTGCATGGGTAGCCAATGGGCTTGAGAATGAGAGTAAACGTTTATGTTACTTGCTCTCTTATACCTTTCTCTGAAAAGTTCAAACTGTCAAGCTGACCATGTAGATTCATTGCGTTGTACTTTAGATAGAGCAGGTTAACAGTAGTTCATACCATTGCCATGTTGTATGGTTTGCCATGCCATTTGTAGCACCATGATCTAAGCATCATTTTTTAAATAATTCATCAAATATGCCATCATGAATTACTGCCTTACTTAAAATCCTGATCACAGCCAGTTACTGTCTTTGTTCAGTGTTCTGTGTTTTCTTCTTGGTCTCTTGTGCACACAACACAGTCTTGATCAATCAAGAGTTGTGCAACTGATTAAGTACTTTTTAAATGATCAAAAACTGTCAGAACTTAACTGACTGGGAGCCGATCTGTTTTGTTCAGTGCAATGAGGAATATACAACACAAAGCAAAGTGGTTTGGTTTTTAAAACTAGCATCCTGTAGAACTCCCCAAAGCTGGCTCATTCCTCTGCTTCTTTCAAAGCTAGTCTACACAAAATGACACTTTAATGTAGAGGGAAAAGCAATGGTACATCTGGTGACAGTGGACCAATGACACTTCAATAGAAAAACGTTTCAGCGTATCTCAGTCAGTTTGATGAGTTGCAGCTCAGTGGTTTCAGTTACACAGTTTTCATTTCACTGTTATGAAAGGTAATCACAAGCTGTTCCTCTGTATACAATGGTGACCTTGAAGTTTGGGTGTGAATTATGTAATTTACTTATACAATAGCCAGCAGTGGTATCTTAGTATAAATAATAGTAGAAGGGTCAGAATTTGCCTCTGATGCTGAATTGTGTTGGGAATAAATAATTCTGTGTTTTCTATCTCTTTTAGCTCCTTGCATGCTTGTATGCACACACACTCACACACATATGCACATAAAGATAAAGGAGATGACACATCAAGGGAACATCCTCTTTAGGGTGTAGCTTAGATAGAGGCCTAGAAAAAGAATCAGATACTGTTTGCTGTGTTCTCCCATAAGGAAACCTGGTGATGGAGCAGCGCTGCATTTTGATCTTAATAATTGGAACTCAGAACTCAGTCACTCTTCTTCAATCTCAAAGTATGAACCACGCTGGAGAAGGGGTCAGAGATCAGTGGCGCCAGCAAATGAAAGTCTGCCTTAGCAGACTTTCATTCTGGTACCCCATACTCCTGGAGAACCCCTCACAGGGCTCCCCGAGGGACACGGTTGAACACCTTCTCCAAGTCCACAAAACACATGTAGACTGGTTGGGCGAACTCCTATGGACCCTCCAGGACTCTGAGGGTTTGAAGCTGGTCCAGTGTTTCATAACCACGACGAAAACCACAATGCTCTTCCTGAATCCAAGGCTCGACTATCCGACAGACCCTCCTCTCCAGGACTCCAGAATAGACCTAGCCAGGGAGCCTTAAGAGTGTGACCCCTCTACAATTGGAGCACACCCTCCAGTCCCCCTTTTTGAACAGGGGGACCACCACCCCAGGCTGCCAATCCAGAGGAACTGCCCCCGATGTCCATGCGATATTGCAGAGTCGCATCAACCAATACAACCCTACAACATCCAGAGCTTTAAGAAACTCCGGGCGAATCCCGGAGTTTAAAGTCCTCCCCCACGACGTGTTTAAAGTTCGGCCGGAGATGCCTGAACATGGTGTTCGTTATGGACAGTCCGTGATGAGTACAGACTCCACCCTGACCAGTAGAATACAGTGAGTCTGTGGAGCTTAATGTGAGGACGAGGAGACCAAATGAAAAAGGAACTGATTACAGGTATCGGACTGCAGCTCGGAAGGGGATGAGATGGCAGAGTGACTAAGGCCAAACAAAGACAAAACTAGAAGAGGACCTGAAAAGAAATCAATTCTAAATCAAACAAAATAAACCCAACATCTAAAATTAATATAGACCAACTTATAAAGGAGTCCAGAGCAGCAGCCCAAACTGACTTTAAACACCTGCTTTGGTTTCTGTGTGAAGAATCTTAATGTTTTCACTCATCCAGTATAAGTGTCACAAGTTTGTAATTATTCCGTGGAATAGTTTAAATAAGTGCTTTCTATGGTTTTTATTTCAGACTTATCTGGGCTGTGTGGCCCAGAGACCACTGGGCCTCTAGGGGACCAGTGTTCATTAGGTCACTTGTCATAAGGCAGCAGAAATACGAGATAAAGAAATATGTTCAGAAACAGATAGTGAATTACATAAACCATGGGGTAAAACTATATATGTGAATTAAACTATAATTTGTTTCTTTGTTTTGTTATATGTCTCTGACAAACAACACAATCTCAGATTTTATGAATAAACAAACAATGTATGCTATGTTTTTAAAAGGTCGTTAGATAAGAACACATATGGGTCATTCTGCTTGTCATCAACATGGTTAGTCTCACTCTAGCAATGTTTATTCCCCTGTTAGCCTTAATTGTAACAATGTCTTCTTTCCAGTCTTAGTCATTTCCTAGAGTAAGACATAAGTACACTCCATCACTTGTTTATTTATCATCCCTATCAGTTATGACAACACAGCACTTGTTAAAGTAATTGCTGTAATATATAAGTCAATGCTTCTAAACATACAAGGGTAAACATTCAATACAGTAGCAGCCCAATCCCCCCCTTTGGGCCAACACAGTGGAGTACCAACAGCATAAAATAGATTTAATGAAGACAATAGTAAATATTTCGCCAGTAAATATGGAGTAGGCCCTTATAAAATAATAAACGTGCTAAAAGTGCATTAGAATACTTAATGTAGTGTTTTTTTCAACTGTTAGCAGAAAATCACTCCAAAAAGAGTCCTGAACATAACAGCTTGAGCTTCAGTATGCTGAAGGTTCTTATGGCCAGTTCAGAGTAGAAAAGGTTCCTCTGCTGTCTCCAGTCAATGCCTCATCTCCTCCAAGGTTGACTAGATAGCCAATAACTCTTCATCCCCAACATCATTTCTCTCTGTGGAAAAAAAATATTGGAAAATAAAGCAGAGGGAGGAAGCTTATGATCACCATATTGCTAAGAACTGCTGCTACCCAAGTGTCTGAGGTTTCCACTTCAACAATAAACTGTCTGTTAGGATCAGGGGAGTCATGCACAGGAAATGATAAACAGTAGATTAAGGAGGGATTAACTTGTTCATTCCAGGTGACCTTGATCTTTGAGAAAATAAGAGCATGGAATGTAATAGATGCATGGCTGTCATTTCAAATAAATGAAAGTTTGTGAAGTGAAGGAACAAGGAGTTGAAACGGTGGAACTTCTATTTCTCAGCAAGTTGTTCTTGAGCAGATGAAGGATAACAGATCTAACATAATGTTCAAGAGATTTAAATGTAATGTTGTCCAAATAAACAAACTCAAATTGGTCAACCATAGCCGAACATTGTGATCTAATGCTATTCCTAGCATTAGTCCCACCGTAGAAGTCTATAATGCACCATGGAGGGTTTAAAGACACTTTTCCATTTATTCCCGTCTCTAATTTAACTAGCTAATGAGCAAATCTTAAATTCAACTTTAAAAAGTTATTAGCTCTATTAATTAAGCCAGAGAAAGTATTCAGAAGAACCCTTAATAATTGGGTCTAGTACAGATTCACTTTGCCTTCTGGCATGTTCTGGAACAGACAAACAGAAAGACTGATCTTTGGGTGGAGATGGACCATGTAGCAGAACAATGGCTCACTTGTTGGCTGGTGAGTGGGCATCAATTTGGACATAAATGTTTAGGATTGGAGAAAGGAAATAGTGGGAACTAAGAGGTCTGATTACTCCTCTGGAAGAGTAACAATCTGGCATTGTTTTGGCAGAGCCACTTCAATTAACTTCAGTTTATATGTTTTATTTAATAATTCAAAATCTTTGTCTTTGTGAGGCAATTTACAAAAACAAGTCATTTAAATTCAGTCACACATATGTTCTTCTAGTATGTTCAAACAGTGGAAGCTCAGTTTATTATCCAAATTAAAAAGTTTCTACCTAAGAAATCTCTGCAGATTGCATCAAATCATTGACTTGCAACTTTCTCTCCTGGATGAGCATGTAGCAACAGTCGACAGTTGTTTATGTTGTGTTGTTGACTTTACAGCAATTCCTCATACTGAGCATCTGTGTAGTGACAGTGGAGAGGAAAAACTCCCCTTTAAAAACAAAGAATGTGCAATAGAACGTCTTGGTATGAGCAGCCATACACACACCAGGAGAACTGAAGGAACAACTAACTGTACTCAGTGGATCCTGATAGAAATAGTAAAAACGTTTGTTATCATTTTTACATTTCTTATCATTTTAAAATGATAAGTTTCTTAAAGTTTTAGAGAGGCTAATTTGTTAAAGTGTGTGAGACATAGCTAGCCTTTCTTTAACCTTAAACGTGTTTTAACAGATGGTCATAATTAGGCTGAGATCCTCTTTAAGTTGTAAAACTGTCTCTGTTTACTTTCTGTGCTCCCCTTTTTCCTTTCTTTCAATAAAAGACCAGATCTGAAAACAAAGGGCAGGACACATAGGAGAGCTGCTGGAAGAAGTGGCTTTTCTATGTCTTCTCATTCTGCAGAAGAATTGATCGAAATTAACGTTGTCTGTGGTTCTTTGTATGTAGGTTGAGAAATCACACCTATCAGATCCAAATGGAATTTGCCCCAAAGAGATTGGGAAAGTCTCACTGTATTCTCACTGAATACTTGTAAATCCTAACGTAATCAGGAAACAAAACCACACAATATTAATGAGTATGAAGGATAAACAGTGATCAACTTGATTTCTCCTTGCATATCTTTCTGAAGGTGCATCCTACTCATGTATTAGCACCAAAACCTCCCCATACAGGTCTAATAATCCCTGTGTTCTCCTCCAGTGGCTCCAGCACCAAACGTTCAGCAGTAAAGACATCAATTCATTTCACAGCTGAATTCATTAGTGGCTTTTTATTGACTGCCAATACATAGCAAGGAGACTCTGTGGGCATTGTTACTGTATTGACATCTTAAAAAGATGAATTATGCCCAAGGTGCTTTGAAACTGGTAAACAATTAAATAATTCTGCAAACCTCATGTATGAGTGGATTATATGGTTGATGCAAAACCTACATTTTCCTTAGTGTGTAAAGCAGTCCTGTAGCTGGTTGCCATGAGTAAATTATCTGTAACTGCAATATAAAATGTATTTAATATAAAATATAAATTAGTCTCTCTCTTGTGTGTATAGTAGAAGATTATTTTGGTAAATATGTTAGCATTGACCAGATCCAGCAAATCATTTTTACTGCTGCTACTATAAAAATGAAAACTTTTACAAGCACAAATTGTTTATGAATTGTTTTTTTCTCTTCTCAGAAAAAAATAATAATAATTACATATGGATACTAGTGTAACCTCCAGAGGATTACACCAGCAACTATCTATGAAAAACTAAAGAAAAAGTGCATTATTATTATTATTATTATTATTATTTATTATTAAAACACTTCTTATTGCTCTCTATTTCTTTCATTTAGTCAATAGGAAGCTCTGCAGCTCTGGAGTCATAGTCTGTCCTATGCAAGCAAAACACTTAATTTGGGATATTCAAATTTGAATTCACTTTATTGAACCCAAAGGAAATGAAATGTAATTAAATTTAATAATCATTTAATTAAAGAGTTATTTTAGATGTCAATGACTGTGAATGCAATTAAACAAGAGTCAATTTGTTTATCTTTTTTGTTTTTAGCCAGAAAAAATGTATGTTTTCTATGAAGTTTGTGTGTCAGGAGAGCATCTGTATGTTATGTTGTCAAAGTATGAAGATTAGAACAAAGACGCAGCCAAAACTAAGACATATTTTGTTTATTCTTTTTGAGGTCCTGAGATAAGATGAAACATTTTAGTAGTGAAATGATGAATGTACCAGAATCTGAACATTAAATTTATTCTGACTAAATCTGTTTATTAGAAACATCTCATTCTAGTACATTCAACAATGGTATGAATTATTTAATAGTTTATTGTGAATAATTTATTTAGAAGTGCATGCAGAGTTTATATTTGAGGTCAATATTCTAGCATTTCTTTTACTCACCTCAAGCAGGGAGCTCAGATGATCAGCAGGAACAGGAACAGGACAAAGCACAGGACCAGAGTAATGACTGCAAAATGTAGACTGAGAAAGATTACAATTTTTGACCCTAATTAACTATATGTTGTCATAGCTACAGTCACAGCTGTTGTGGACATTGTTTTGCCTTTTGAACAACTATTAACTCGATTATAAAGCAGAAAAGTGTCCCTCCTTAATGCAATAAAATCCCATTAACAGGATTTAAACTCTGTCGTTGCTGCTCAGACCTCCATGTTTACACCAGTCATCTATCATCTGCTGCTCCTCTGTAACACTTATTACATTTTTACAACCACAATGGGACAGGTTACAAAAGACCTGATCATTCATTGGCCAATGACCTAAGAAAAGTTGTAGAGGCTAGAATTTCTTTCTGTGTACATCTGGAGAATATTCACAGAATTATAGCAACTCAACTGTTTCCACATTTTGTTATTTTATTCTAGAAATATATATTTTTTGTCCCCCTAAGACATTTCACACACAGTATCCCACAATAACAAATTAGATCTTTGTAAATTAAATTTTTTATTTTTTTTTTGTTTACAAATGAATAAATTAAAAAATCCACATGCTCACGTGAGTATTAAGAGTATTTTCCCAATACTTTCTTGTTGCAGTTTTGTCAGCCATCAGTCTGAAATTCTTGGCTATGCTCTGATAAACTTGGAAACCTGTTTTGGGATATTTGTCTGCAGATCTTCTGAAGCTCAGGGAGGTTGGATGATTTTTTTTTAAGACAAAAATGTTTTTGCTTTGGTTTCATAGACCAGATCATGTTTTTACTGCTGACCTATGCAATCTCCAACTTGCAATTTGGCTGAAATGAAGGATGAATGCCATGTCCATCTGTCCATTCAATCAGCATTTATCAGGGTTACGAGGGGCACTCACCACACCAGTAACGGCCTTGCACGACACCACCCACTCAGATTTTCTAAATTCTGCTACTCTTTTAATTGTTGGATACGAACTGTTTCTGGTAACCAGAACTCTTACTTAGTAAGATGGTTTTCATGCAAGCACTTAAAGAATAAGGCCTTGATTATTTCACATTTTCTTGAAACTAAGCTATTTTGTGTATAAAGCTCTACCAAATCATGTCTTCCTCTAGTCTTTTTTTTATTTCCACCCCTTAATTTGAACTTTTCTCTCTGCATCTTTGCTGCTGTATTTGTGCGCTTTTGTCCCCCTCCTCTCCAATCGTCCCCTGGCCTCTGGCAGCACTTCCTGATATAATCCCGTTGAATGAATATTTGCGAACAATCTGTGCCGTCAAATCACAAAAGAAAGCACAAAGCCGTCCCAACTCCTCAGTGAAAAGAAGTCTGAGGCAATTACTGGAGAGGAGATTGGAAAAAGTCCAACAAGTAAAGCAACAGCAAAAAATGTAGAGGTCAGAGTGGAAGGTTATTCTGTATGGGTAATAAGGCAGGGTACCCCCTGTTTTTCTGATGCCTGGTTACCCGAACAAAATACAGGGAGAGACGGACTTCAAAAATAATCATTTATTTAGCAAAATAAAACAAACAAAAAACAACAAGCAGGCAGGACGACATTCAGGCAGGCAATCAGACCGGTAGATAGACAGGCGGGCAGGCGGGCAGGCGGGCAGGCGAACAGGCCGGCAGGCGGACAGGCCGACAGGCGGACAGGCGGACAGGCGGACAGGCGGACAGGCGGACAGGCCGACAGGCGGACAGGCCGACAGGCGGACAGGCCGGCAGGCCGACAGGCCGACAGGCCGACAGGCGGACAGTGGACCCTGCAGTTAAGGCAGGTGGAGCAAGCCGGGACTACTCCCCAAAAGAAAGCTGGGGAGAGCGGATGAAAAGCAGAACTGGGCAGAGAAGTCAGCTCAGCCCCAAGCCGGGTGGAGATTCAAGTCAGCTCCTGCCGCTGCGACACAGCTGCATTTATACCAGTAATTGCCACTGCTCTAGACGTGGGGCTCTAGAGCAGTGTTTTCCAACCACCGTGCTGCAGCGCATTAGTGCGCCATGGGTGATCTTTAGGTGTGCCGTGGAAATGATCCAATTTCAACTAATTTATCTAAAAATATTTTTTGAAAACAAACTAATTATCTGCAAATAATATGCCATTTTCGAGTGTCTGTGTTGTAGTATTAACTAGTGGCATAATCATGTAATTTCCTTATCACTAGATGGCAGTAGGTTCAGGCGGACCTACTGCCATCTGCCTCTGCCTGACTTTAATTTGAAGCTCACCTTCAAATTAAAAGTTAATCCAGACTCTTTACTTCTCTTTTGTACTTCCCATAGTCCATCCATCCATTTTCTAACACCATACTGGGGTCGACAGCAAACGTTCCGGGCGAGAGGCAGGGTACATGCTGGACAGGTTGCCAGTCTGTGACAGGACAACAGGGAGACAGACAGGATAACCATGCACACACTCTCACACTTAGGGAGAATTTAGAGAGACCAATTAACCTGACAGTCATGTTTTCAGACTGTGGGAGGAACCTGGAGAAAAACCACACATACACATGCAACATGCAAACTCCGTGCAGAAAGCCCCTCGGCCAGGAATCAAACCCAGGACCTTCTTGCTGCAAGGCAAAAGTGCTACCAACTGCGCCACTGTGCAGCCCAATAATCCATAGCATTTACAATATGCCATTATCAAATGCCAAAATTGGGGAAAAGGGCAAGTTTTCTTGCAAGAAAAAACTTTTTAACTTTCCATTAAGATGGTGGAACAAATTGGACAAACATTTCTAAGGTCAGATGTTGATGTTATCCAGGAGGAGAACCCCGTCTCTGCTTTGGTCCAAACCAATTATCACTTCAAGGTTGAAATCTGCATTCCTCATTCTTTGTCTCTCTTTGTTCATTTCCTTGTGATGTGGTACAAAATCTTCAATGGACCCCTGCAGCATTACATCATTAATAAGCCATTAGCACCTCTATGTTTCATCTCTTCCACACTCACTTCCACGTACAATCACACAACAAAGATTTCAGTGATGTCTGCTTCAAGCCTTTTTGGTCAATTTTTTAACCAAAAAGGTTAAAAAATGTAACCTTTTTGGTTCAATTTTGCTTTATAGTTCTCTGTTCTGATGCATCAACCCAAGCCGCACTACTGAGATCTAGCATAGATACCTGCAGGAAAAATTGTTTAGGTTGTTAAATAGAGCAGCATAATCACACTTTAAAAAATAAAAATATGAATTAATGCAAAATTTAAAAAAGAAAAACAAAGAGTGATGTTTTCTATGAAAAAAGAAACAACATCGTGCTCACAGCCTGGGTTCCTCATCAGGTTAACCTGAGGTTCTCTGTTTCTTTTTTCCTTTCATTACTTTTCACTCTCCATCATCAAGGACAGTTATGAGAAAGGACAAAAAGTGATCAATGACATACTTCTGAAACCAGATGCTGACATACACTGCCCAGATAGCAAAATATGAGTGAACAGCTCTTCAGACAAACAAAACTGCATGTTCTGTTGCTTATTCACATCCAAAAAAGTTGAATGTAGAACCTGCTTTTAAATGGTTTGGAATATATGCTTTGCATTGCCTTCTACGCACAGAACATATACCTTTAGAGCACAATATAATTAAAAATGCATCCACATACCGGCACAGTCCTTGCTAGTAATTACTGCAGTAAAATTTTAGCTTCTCTCACCCTTTGATGTGAATGAACCACCGACTGACACATAGGCAAAGTTTCTCTCCTGTAAAGGGATTTATTGAAAGCCAGAATCTACAAGCTCTAAATTAAACCTTTGTTCAGAGCATAAAATAACTATATGAATAAAAATATAAAACAGAAAAGACAGATTGAATAATTTGATTTCACAAATTGGAGAATTCTTTCAAAGGTCTTTTAACCCGGGAAATTTACAAAGGCTGTGGAACTGGAGGACAGACAAACTAAAGACCTTCATCCCTGGAAAACAATGCTTTATGATAGGAGACCTGGTTGACACACACACACACACACACTCACCCATACACATGCAGCTTTCTGCTAAAACCAGTAAAAACAGGTCCTTGGATACAACCTGGCACATATTTGTAAAAATCCCAATGCAAATATGATACAACGTTTAGAATGAAAACATGTGACTGGACCTGACACTGTTCATGCCTTCAGGAACTGAAAGTGTGATTTTTCTCATTTATAAGAATAATTTCACTCCATCCCACCATTGCTGAAGGACATTACCCTAATCCTCAGTGTTCAATTGGGAGCATCTAGGATGGCTAGAGGAAAGTGATCATTGTTTATGGAAACTGGTTGCATACTAGACTTTGCATATTTAAGAAACATAACTGTGAAACCTAAACCATTTAACTGTGAGCCAAACTGCTGCTGATACGATAAAAGCTGCAAACACATCTTAAAGCCAACCTAAAGAGAATTACTTACAAAGAACAAAACATGCTGACTTCTCCTGCCATGTTGTCACTACTGGATGACAACACTTCTGCCTCTGGGATGCAGAATAATTCTTCCAGTTCATGAACACCCATAAACATAACTCTGGGAAAGGATCTTTTCATTTTAAGCAGCTTTGGTTAAAAAAAATCCTATAGCATTGGTAAGAGGCTCAGACATGGAATGATTTATCTCCAACAGATGAAGCAACTGTAGGGATTGCTGCTGCCATCTATATATATATAATATATATGTTGAAAAGAGTGTTCTACTCAACACTCATTCAAGTGTTGAGTAGAACACTTCATCTCCTTCTCAACAGAAACAAACATAATAACTTCATAATAACTCCTGGGAACTAATTGTTTGGGTTTTCTTCCAGGATCTGTTACCCAGGTTATGCCATCTGTACAAAGTGAAGACAAAGGATGGCTGGATCATTTCCCATCCTAATTCACGTAATGGTAGTTTTTCTGATCCTTCCATCCTCCAAAGACTTTTTTGCTTCCTCTCCATCAGCCCATTGTCCTTGCCTGTCCCAGTATGTTTTGCCTTTTTTCTAGTGAGACATGTGTGCAAACCGTCTACATAACGAATCCAGGTCAGATATTTTTGAATCAGTTAAATTGACTAATTTTGAAGTGGTGCAGCTGTGGGTCTCCTGAAAGCTTCTCGTAGATGAAGCATCTCTTCAAATCATCTTTAAACCAAGAGGAAGCCCATTTCACTTGCTTGCATTTAGGTTGTTGTTCTTTCAGTTAGTCTACATTCTGTAACCAAGGTCAAAGGTTGGACACATAAAGGTATTGGATTTAATCTGACAATTTATGAAGTAATGTTTTCCCTAGAATTAGGAGACGCTAGAGTTTCCTTCCCTGTCTGTATTTTCTTACGTTTGGGGAAGATCTTTGGTCATGGTTAAGGAAAACTCAGTTTTACCAAACACAAAAACCTGTCTCTAGTGTCAGAGAAGAGCAGGACGCCTTGCCTTGACTTCGAAGGATTCCACTGTGAATCACTCTGTCTTAAGTCCCAAATTAAATCCCACTGGATCTCCCCATGTTAAATCCTCCCATATGTATCATGTTAAATCCACACATATGTCCCATATTAAATAAACACATATGTGTCAAATTAAGTTCTCCTGATTGTCCCTATATTCAATCCTCCCATATGACAGCTCTTCTCTGTGCAGTTCATATGGTCGTCAGACAGACTGACGACCTGTCCAGGGTGTACCCCGCCTCCAGGGTGTACCCCGCCTCCAGGGTGTACCCCCAGAACACAGCTGGAGATAGGCACCAGCAACTCCTGACCCCAATAGGGATAAGGGTGAACAGATGATGGGAGGATGGATATGTCCCATATTAAATCCACCCATATGTCCCATATCAAATAAACACATATGTCCCATATTAAATCCTCCCATATGTCCCATTGAAATCCTCCCATATGTCCCATTTAAATCCACCCATATGTCCCAT
>VMRN01000061.1:2178801-2209773 GCA_010277015.1 Poeciliopsis turrubarensis
CCCATATGTCCCATTTAAATCCACCCATATGTCCCATATTAAATAAACACATATGTCCCATATTAAATCCTCCCATATGTCTCAAATTAAGTTCTCCTGATTGTCCCTATATTCCATCCTCCCATATGACAGCTCTTCTCTGTGCAGTTCATATGTGGAAAAAAATGTGCTTCCATCTTAGTCATTCCATGCACACTCTATCTTCATAAAGTACACTTTTCTGTTATAGCATGTAGTTAAATTATGCATCAGGAGTTGCTCTGACTGGGTTAGCTTTTGAACTGGTGATGGTAGGTTGGATTCTGCTCAGTCCTGCAGCTCAGGCTTCAACAGCCCTTCATCCTCCTTAAAACGTGTCTCCCTTTTTGTTTCACTCTTAAACAGACACTCAGAAGCACTTTGAAGTGTGGTCAAAGGCAAATATAAAAAGAGCGGAGTGTCCTCTGTGAAGAGGTGCCTTTTGGTTGCAGCTATTCCCCAGCCTCTCTTGGCCTCGGGCCTGCATGGCAGTCCACCTCCAGTGGCTGGCAGACTGGCTCAGCTTATATATCCAGGAGACATAGATTATATCCTGAAGCATTGAAGGGATTGCATGTGAAGAGGACAAAGGAGGAATCAACTCCCTATGGGATAACATGAAATACTAAAACAAGTAAAACACACCTTTCTTCATTGTGAGGCAGTAGACCTTCTCCAGGACAGCAAATGTGATTAGAGTTAAGCTAAGGGCATCCAGCAAAAGGCTGGCAAGTAGCAGGTGTGTTAACCCAGTGAAGAGAATCTTTTAATCCCATGTTGTATCTGTGGCAAAGTTCAGAAAATCACTGGAAAAGCTGGAGATCATGCTAAAGTGTTCACCCTGACGTTGGAAGGTCTGGCTTTGGTCCTGAAGCTGATGTTCCTTTTGGCGGCTCGAACCCTGTTTGTCCCCCACATGCTCAGAATGAGGAAGAATACAAAACTCTGGAAACACCAGCTGATGATAACAAGGAAGTGAACACAAAAGAGAAAGACTGATCCAGCTTGGATCAGTCTTTCTCTGGTTGACATGGGTTCTGGTTGACATGCAGACCAGTGTTGACGATTTTCAATTCAAACCAAAAATGTTCACACACTGTTCTAAAATACAACTTCTTTAAATCACAGTTTAAAATGAAATCTGACTAAACATTTCCTGCTTTAGATCAGTTATATTTGCCAAAATGTTTAGTAAAATGTCAGAATATCAAGAGAGAATTTTTATAATTACGTTTTTTTTTCCATAAACTAAAATAACTTTCTAATTGAAACAATGTACGGAAGCTCATATGATGAAAATATGAACCTCACAAAGTCTAACTCATTCTATGTGGGCATAAAATGCAGATCCTGACATGCTTCTCTGACCTGTTTAAATAACTATGCAAAAGTATCATAAGCAACCAAATGTCCAGCGGTCATAATGTTCAGGTATGAGACAAGTTCTGTGTTCCAAGAATGAAAGAGTTTTGGCACAAAGACTCTGACTGAAACCTCTGACCCAAAACAAGCGTAGAAAGGTTCTGCTTCCACAATACTAAAGGAAATGGCTGGAAGCATCTCAATAAAGAAGGTTTGTGCAAGCAAGCAAAATGAAATCACCTAAATCTGGAAAAGTTTACTTGGACTTCACATTAGACAATGACAAAAAAAAAAAAGTGAATTATTTTTGAACAGTGTATGTAAATATCTGCTTTCTACTATACATAATTTGATTTGCCAGGAGCTGGCATCACAAATAGACATAATGCTTTTGGGCAGTTGCCAGAGCATCTGACGGTCAGTCTAAACAGTGACTGTGAGCATCAAAAAGAATTTGATGAAATTTTGCTTGTGGGATTAAATCAGGTCAAGCAATGTGTAATCCACAGGAGTACATATGTGCAAACTGTACATGAAAGCAACACCACACGTTGTCTCTAAACATGCTATAAACAGCATAGCGTATGCCTCACATGGTGGGCATCTGCTGAAACGACTGACATGCAGCACAAACAAACATCGGCAGCACTGCAGTCCCTTTATTGAGTAAATTCAATTCAGTTCAATTCTATAGCACCATTTCACAACAAATATCATCTCTGGGAACTTAACAAAGAAAATCATTTTCAATTCTATCACACATACATTCCAATTGATCCCAGTTATCAAACAATACATTAAGCACAGTTCATTATTCAAATTAGTTAAAAAGTGTCACAAGATTGACTGGCAGCATTCACTCGTCCTGGACCAGCTTGTGGCAACAATCGCATTATGTCATTGATTTTACAGAAATCCCTCATACTCACCTTGCATCTAGCAAGAGTGGAGAGGAAATCTCCGATTTAACAGGAAGAAGCCTCCAGCAGAACCAGAACTTGGCTTGGTACAAGTGGCTGTTTCCCATGACCAACTGGGGGTTTGAGAGGACACTAGAGTTTGATTAAAAGGGTTCATCACAGGCAGCTGCATGGTGGTGCAGTTGGTAGCTGCAAGAAGGTCCTGGGTACAAATCCCAAACTGGGGTCTTTCTGCAGAGTTTATATCTTCTCCCTATGGGTTCTTTCCTGGTACTCTGGCATCCACCCATGTCCTAAACCATGACTGTTAGGTTAATTGGTCTCTCTAAATTGACATGACAAACCAGAAGTAGAGCAAACCTCTGAAAAAAAAAGTCCAATAAGTTATTTGTGGGAAACCACTGGGAAAGATTTTAAAGCCCAAAGGTCTGAGCAACGCTGAATTGCTTTTGCCTAAAATTAATGTTTCATATGAACCCATGAGGGAAGTTCGAAGGGAAATTCTTTTCGTTTTGTCTTCAATGTACCTTTGGCTCTGAGATGGTTTTCTGCTCTCTGGTGGCAGTTGAAATTCATCTTTGATTTTTACATAACATTACATAATATTAGAGCTTAATCATTAAAAACAAATCATTCGATTAGCTTTTATTGCATAAATATTATCAGCTGTGACAATCTGTCCCACGCATGCCTCTTTTACCTGCACAATTTATTGAACAATAATAATCCTTTAGACCCAGAGTGGCTTGTTACGTGGCTCCGCCATAACCTGAAAATATAAGGTTATCCTGCAGCTCAAACTTCACCTTGCTGGACTTTTCATCTGACATTTTTTAATCTTCCAAATATTTGGCCAATCATGTTTTCTGCCATGTATCTGTACATCCTTCTTGGCATAATTCTGTAAGAAGGTGAGTAATTACATAATAGTAAGTATCTGAGTTTTGATCATGCATGTCAGGGTGTGTATGAATATTTGTACCACATGCCTGAAAAGTTATTGATTTACAAAGAAAGTACTAATTTGTAACCACAGCACACATTTATAGTTCTCAATCCATTTTGAACAGACAAGTTATACCATTGATCACTTTAGTATTCAGCTTGTTTTATTTTACACTACAGTGCTTCAGATTAACTTTAGCAAGAATTTTTCAACAGCTTCATATGTGATGCTCAATGCACTAATCCATGGACTCTAGCCTTGATGATAAATAACTACCCTATGCAACTGTGACAATTTATGGAACAATAAACAATCTAGTGGAAACATGTTTGAGATTTGATCTGCACCAAACCAGAAGGCCTGATCTGGCTCTAAATTTGCTCCACATGCAGAGCAGGATGTTATGTTAAAGATTTAAATTTGCACAGAGCTGGCACACCTGAAACAGCAATTAAAGACAAGACTGTTCACATCCCACTCATTTTCTCTGGTGACACAAAATCATCCTTTAGGTTAGCGTTTCTCAACCGGGGCGTTGAGGAGATGGTGGAGGGCGGTGGCAGCAAAAATGTACAAAACGGGGGCACTGCCATTCCATAGGAGGGCGTTTGCTTGAAGGTAAACTTTATTCCTCATATGCACATGCTAAAACCTGAGGTTTGTAACTTTAAAGCAACTTACAAACTTATAAAGTTACAAACTGAGGTTTGTAACTTTAAAGCATGCTGCATGTATTGGTGTCGATGGCAGCTCCTCTTCAGTGTTTGTTGGCTTCTTGGCACAGCTCTGTGCTCCTGCTACTGGTAGCTTCACATCATTTCAGCATTACAACGGCCAGGCTTTACTGTGATTCACTTGTCAGGTCATGCGTGTCTGGCTTTCAAATATTTTATATCCTATTGAGGGTTTTTGCATGTTTGTTTTGGCAGAGAAGTAATCGTATCATAGCAGTAACTTTGAAATGACTTTTAAATTAAAACGGAAAAATTGTTTTAATCTTCATCTGGATGCTGCATGCTTCCGTGGAAGGGCAAAGGAATACCCCTTTAATAAACCTCTAATTTCCAAATATCTCAATTCCTTCACTGTGTATCCCTCAGAAAAATGAACTCATTTAAATAAAGAAATTCTACCATGGGTGATATCATGATAGACATAGTTCATTTAATAGAATTAACATCGATGCTGTAGGCAGTCCAGTATGCAGCAGCACTAACAGCACTTGTAAATCTCACTGATCAGTATATCGGGATTAACAAATTTAACATTTCAGCACTTTACACATTTGAAAACATTTTTCCAACAAAGAGAATAAACATTTATTTGAACACCACTGATTTCCCATATTTAGTCACCAACCCAACAAATGAAAAGTTAGATTAATTTTTAGTTTGTTTATAAAAGAAATACACATAGCCAAGTTTAAGTGCATTTAATATAGAGATAAAATAACAAGTGACAAACAGTGAAACACAATGACAGACAATATCAGAATGAACATAAATAGCAATAAAAAGATTGGCCACAGTCTAACTATTTATGACAAAAATAAATATGTACACTTATACAATACCCCCATGCACACATTGTAGACAATAACAGGTATACATAGAAGCAGTCTAACATGCTTTTCTTCTTCCCAACCTCATGTTTACAGCTTTATAAAAGCTGTAAACGATAACAGTTTACATGCAGAAAATACAGGTCAAATAAAAGAGCTGAAGATAGAGGTAAAAAACACATTTTCCCACTAAAAACATGTCAGTTTAGATGTTTGTCTAATATTAAAGAGAATTAAGTCAGTGAGAGAAAAATTTTACTTTGTTATTACAGGAACAGTAATTGGTAAAAAAAAAAAAAAAAAAAAAAAAGCCTCATCTTCGAAATTACAATCATTAGCAAACATGTTAGAGTGCAGAGACAACGAGGGACAGAAAAACTAATATGTACTCTCGCTCTACAGCTACTGTCAATGTGTCAATAAACAAAGCAAGTGATGCTAGTCATGGAGGATATTTAACAGCGGCGTGTCAACAACCTGTGAACTGACCAAGCAGATGAACAGAAGAGGTCCTTGTTAATGCAGGACATCAGCAAAATTGAACTAAAACAGTCTCCTTCATTTCTTTTTTCAGTGTGCAGTGAACCTCAGCATGACAACATGCCATTCCACCTCAGAGTTCATAATACCAGCCATATCAATGGGCTGGGCTTCAGAACCTGCATCAGGAAAAAGAACTGGTGCATCGTCTTCATACTGCTATGGAAACAAGACAATTCTGATACTGGTAAATATCAAGATGTCCTCTCTGAGGATTCTTTCAATAAAATACTGTCACATTTTCTGCATGTGGAAGAACTTTTCAGAGCTTCAGTATGGGAACATGGAAGAGTTGGTCCTGAGCCTCCTGCTGATTCAACCAGAAAACAGATTTTCTGAGTTTATCTTGGTGGTGGAGGAAGCTGGTTCACCAACCAGTGACATATCAAAAGAGATGGGTAGATGACCGGGAGAATGTGTGGTACTTCCTCTCAAACATGGTTTGCAGGTTGACCATGGAGGGGGAGTGGCGGTCCTGAAACCAAAAAAATACCCAACAAAAAACAAAAACTCAATAGTAGCATGGACAAAAAGAAATAGATATCTAATGTTTTTTCCCATATTTTCTGCTAACAGATTTAGGTTATAAAACATAATTTTAAGCTGGTAAAACAAATTGCTTGTATTCCTCTCTTCCACGCATTTTGCAGATTACATTTTTCAGTTTAACCCTCCGGCAGTCTAAAGAGATGGGGTCATTTAAATCCCACCAGTTTTTGTTGTTTTTCTTTAATTTTCTAACTGCGAAAAAAATTAAAGGGGCACAAAAAACTTTTTGGTTGTTTTGTGTGCTGGTTTTGGAAAGACAGTCAGACAGTCATCCCACCCAAGGTGTTTTTCACTGTCTGACCGTGATATTTGCCGTGCTCCTACTGAGTATTGCATTAAGACCACAGGAGGGTTAAGAGACGCTTTACCTTGTGCATGTCCCGCCGATTTCACACTTACTTCACCTACGCATTTAACCCCCTGATTGTTTGATCTTGACCTTTGCAGTGCTCCTTCTGAGCGCAGTGCCAAGACCACCACTAGGTCCAGATAATTTATGTATTTGCACCGGTCTTCTTAACCAGCTCGTCCTTTGCGCTCTCAGCCACACTGCTTCCCACTTGCTCTGTATTGATGCCGGCCAGTTATGTCATCAATAAGCATTACCACAGTTGGCTAATAGACTACAGATCTCTGTCATGAGTCAAATTTCTATTGCTCCTACCATATGTCGTATATATTGCACATTCCTATTTCAGAGCAAATAAAAATCCATGAGGTAGAGTTTGGAAACTATAAAACTTCAAGAGGGAATCAGAATCTAATGTATCAGTCTTATACTGACTTGGTATCGGTTTTCATATTTTGGATGGACCCGCCTACCTCTGATTTTAACCTATGAATGTGCTGCTTCGATGGCCTCTGTCAGTGTTATTTGTAATTTCAAACAAGAAACAAGAAGCAATGTAGAGAGAAACACAATTAACCAATTCCTTCTGCATTAACTCAACAGAATGCAGAAACAAATTACAGTCATCCAAGTATCTCCATGTTTTTCAAATGTCTTAAATTCACATCTATTTCAGATTCACGTTTCCATTTTTAGGCAGATTTTTTATATCTATTTGAAAGTTCACCAAGTTTTTATATAAGATGTTCTACAATGCCAGGAAAGAAGAAAGAAAGAGCAGACTGCTGGATAGCTGGAAAGGCACATACATAAGCTTGATAAAGCAGACAGCAAATGATCCCTGAAGTAAGGAATTGCTATATTTTCTAAAGCCACTCTAATCCTAATCAGTAAAGACCAAAGTTCTTCATGCCTGGCCGATATAACTTTAAAACAATTTCCAATCATTCTTTTTTCAATAAAAAAAATAAAAAATTAGACCAGCACTTTCAAAAGATGAAACAAAGAACCTTTTTCCTCTGCAAGGCCTCCCAGCCATTCCCCTAATCTTTAGATTCTGTAGAAGATTAAAGTCACGACTCTGGCTGGGCCACTCCAGTTAATATTCCTTCCATTTAGAAGACACATGTTTAAGAAATTAAAGATGACTTCAATCCTAATTCTTCAGGAACATATGTGATAGTAATATTACAATCCTCTATTAAAAGTGCACAAAAAAGGAAAATATACTAGTATGACTTGAAGAGCTTTGTCACCATGATGTAGAAGGTGTTGGGGTGGAAACCCCCCCCCCCCAAAAAACACTTAACTGTCAATGCAAAGTTTTGTCCAAGTTTTAAAAGTGGCTAATCCCATTTTTGTATTCAACTAAGCTTTACAAACACGTGATTATTGCCACCACCACCACCAGTTGGATACCCAGACTGATTCGTTGGAAACATTTGTCCAAATTAATCCTTGTAAACTCTGCCCCACCTATGAATCTCTGCAAGGTTTCTGTCACTTTTTGAAACCATCCTTTGAAGATGTTGTGTAGCTGATGAGATCTTTGTTTTCAACTCTTACTGATGCAGGCTCTTAGCTTCTAAGGAGTTGATCTTGGTGTAAGATATCACCAGTGCCATTTGTTTTGTTAGTGTCAAACAGAACACACCAATGAGTGAAGTTGAACCCTACATTATAACCAGTATTGGTGAACCCTTAGAAGAGACCAGACAACAGGTAAACTTTGCTCACATGGGACTGCAGGAATAACGTCAGTGGCGGTTTAGATCAGCATCTCTCTGCGAGGACTGGTCAGTACAGCAGACTGTGGCTCCACTTGAGGATCCAGGCACGACTCAGAAAAGATCCTGGTATTCATGGTAACTGGCTGAGGACTTGGGATTCTTGGCTGAAAATCTCCAGAGGCAAGACATCTGGACAAATCCTGGCCAGATTGTGGTTGGACATTTTTAAGATGAGGGGAGCCATGACCAGCTTGTGTGAAGATGGATTTCTGTGGGATTGACTTGGGTTGAATTGTTGATACAGAATGAGAGGTGGACCTGTAACCTTGGACGACAGAGGTGTATTTGAGTTCAGGACCACTGGAAGTGTTTGATGCGCTGTGGGAGGAGTGTGTTTTGGCTGGAGAGCAGGGGCTACATTCACACACAGGGATTCTAGGTTTGACAGGGGCATGATCCAAAGAGTTGGAGCGTTGAACCACAGCACTGTTTTTGGTAAATTCGTTCAGACTGAACGTGGAAGCAGAACGGGGCATCTGAGGTGCTCAACAGAAGGAAGACACATGGAGAACAGGTTGGGACATGAAAGGAGCAGCAACAATAACAAAGAGAAATTAGTGAGAACCATTCAAGTCCAACAAAATATTTCAACTGTAAAATGTACATCTTTAAAGAGTTTTAATCTATAGTTTCATAGTAGTGTTTCGTATATTTCAGATAGTTGAGCTTGTTTCCTCTCAAACAAGCTCAACTTTGCAAAGCTTTTCATCCTTCATGAACATCTTCAGGGCAGGGGCTTCATGGAATCGAGCTTTATGATACAGCAGGAAAACACAAGAGACACATTCAATAACAAAGCAGGCACCCCTTATGAACATCTTTCTAATACTGATATTGTCCCCGCTGTGCTGCAAGCCTTCCTGATTTGCAAGTACAGACTCTACTGGATCTACCAGGATCATACATGTCGTCCCATACCAAGGCGATCTTTTCATAACCCAGAATGCCAGGTGGGCATTTTGGGGTTGTTGAGTTGTTTCATCTCAACTTTCTCCATACTCACAGCTGAGCAGAACTGGGGAAATTGAGAGCAGCCAAACATCCATCAGTGTGACTATTTCTGAAAACTTGTGTTAAAGGGCACAGTACCCCACTATAAAAAAAAACAAAAACAACTGGGAATCACCAGAGGTGCTAAAGGAATTGTGCTCACTGGACACCTCATGAGAGTCTCCTCATTTGTCCCATAGACTCAACCAAGTGTTGGAAACATTCCCCCACACTAGGGCTACATCGACTCCAAGCTGACAAGCGTGTTAGCCAGTAGAGTCTGCTGCTGCTGACTCTACACATTGAAACCTAAAATGGTCAACATCTCTCTGCTAAGATGAAAGCAGGGAGATATTCTGAGCATCTCCCTGCAATCACTGATGTCCTCCTTTTTTTCTCCATTCTGATGCACGACTCCTCACTAGCTGCCCCAATGGCCTGAGCGTCTCTCTCTCTATCAAATGAACAGGTGTTCATACAAACATGGTCCATGAGGGATTTTATCACTTCAGATGGGTGTCAAAAAGTCTTTTACATGAATTACCTGACCAAAACATCACTCTTTCTACTGATTTCCCCTGTAGTGCAACCTAACGTCAAGTCCACAAAATCAATAGTTGTATATATCTTCCACATGTAAGGGTTCATTCACACCAGCCCTGTTTAGTCTGCTTTAATCCAGCTCTAATTTGTTGGGGGAGGTGTGAATGCATAATTTAACTGATGCAGACCAAAAAAAGTAAACAATGGTCTGTATGGTTTGATCCATGTAGTCTAGCTGTAGTTATGTTGTGATCCCATAAGCCACTACCAAACCAAGAAAACATTTCAGTTTAAGCCCTGGTCTTGATGACACATTGATACCTTTGCTGTACAACAAGAGAAAATGTATAATATATATTAAAAAAAATAATAATAATAACAGTAAGCAGTAAAATGCAAACATATTTCAATAACTATGCATTTTTCTTTTTAAATGTTTTTAAAAAGAAAGAGACAGTATTGGGCAAAAATATCTGGTGAAAGTATATAATTCATATGTTCTGCTGCTGTTAAAAAACTGTTTTTGTGTTTACTTGAAAGTTACAGAGGAAGTTTGCTGAAGGTCAGTGACATGCGGTCAGGGAAAGCAGAGCCTCTCCTGTCATCATGGAAAAATAATATAATAATAAAATTATTTATATTGCTATTTTCACCCTGTGGTTTGTACTATAAAGTATTTATTTTTCATTTAGCTGAAGCAATTTTGATTGTTTTTTCTTCTAAATCGCTGAATTTTTGCAATTTCCCACTCAAATTCTCGGAAGCAAAGCTGGTAAGGCAGCAGGAAGCTGAGCCTCACCTTCGATTGCGCAACTTCTCGCCAACTGTGCTGGCTGGCGCATTGAGGAGGATGCTCTATGAGAGCATGCTCCTCCTGTCTGTACGTCACCAATGAAGTGGTTAAAAAACACTTAACATAAAAACTGATTTTCCATAATTTAGCTTGTGTATATAATGTACAGTGTGTTTTGTCACCAACTATGTGTGTGTAATGTGATTCATGTGCTGAAACTGCCTCTTGCCACATGGCAGGGGGCGCTAATGATTGTGAGTAAGAAAGTAACAGCGATCCTGCCATACAATCAGCTGTATATTTATATTTATAGGCAAGTTCCTCTCTTACCACAACAATAACTTCTTAATAACAGAAAAATAAACAGTAAGCTTAGATGCAGACGACTGCAACAGACTGAATGTTCTGCTCTTTGTGTGGGAAATATTTGAATGATTTTTGTGGCGTTGTCAGTTGCTATGGCAACGAGTCTGCATAGCCACCCTGATACAGAGAGCAAGGAAGAAGTGGTTTTGAGTTGTACTTTAATGATTTTTTCCTTTGCTGTGGAACATTGCACAAAATTAATATCTACATGTCCAAGTTTGATTGAGTTACCAGAATTATTCTACGGCATGGCAGATAAAAGAATAGTCTTTTTGCCCTCCAGCGTTGTCCGCATGCGCAAAATTTCCTAATGTAAACAACATGCAGGGGCCTATATTTATAAATCTGATTTTGATTAAGTCAGTGCCTCACCAGCTATGAACCTCACTGCACATCACTGCTGAAGGTATAGCATCTCTTCAAAGCGCCACTGTTCTGTCAGACCCAGAGGCGGTTTGAGCTTCATTATTTTGTAGGGTTTCTAGTAAATTTTAGTACTGCTCTAATGCTTTGACTGAGAGGCAGATTATGTTCCCTAAAGGTCGTTTCACTGACAGTTCTAAAGAAAAAAAACAACAAAAATATATTTTTTAACAGCAGAAGTAAAACTAATTAAGGTGGTTTGGACGTCATGATGTTACAGTCAGGATTGTCCTACATACAGCTAGTAGCAGAACTATTTTTTAACATTTTTAAAGAACATATTCCCTCATACATGTTTTCAATTAGTGCTGCACAATGTAGTGCAAGTTTATCATTGGAATATCAAAGTATGCAATTTGCATGTAGCAACCAGGAATGAAAGGAGTATGAGTAAATAATTTAGGTATCAGCTGCTTTGTGCCTGCATGGTAGCAAAGCAGTTGGGTCCATTCCCTTCCTGTTGAGCTATCCATTAAAAGCAGACTGATTAGACATGATGCTCAAGGAGGGCCACAAGCTGCTGCTAACATATTTCTGACAGAAAGAGCATCAAAAAAGTGTTGAAACAATGTTGTAGAATCCTAAGTCATAATGTTCCTGTTCCTCCTTCAGGCCATCATTTGTATTTAGAAACAACTGTGTGAATTAGAGAATCCAAAGAAACATTGTTTTGGAATAGTTTATCATCTGATAAACTATTCCTCTGGTAAACAATGCACATTCACCACTCCTTGAGAGTGGAAATGGAGACACAGTATCCATTACTATCAGTAGGAAAAAACTGATCAGAAGGAATGACTGTCTCAGAGTTTGTATGAAGTTTGATTCATTAGGTTTCAGCTTCTCATATGTACATATAGGAAATACAGCAAACACCAAAACACAGCAGACAGCCTCTTGTGGCAATAAAGCAAAGGTCCGTTCTCATGAATCAAGAGCAGCAATTTGGTTTAAGGAACAAAGTCCCAATGTCAGAAAATCACTTGATGTGCCTAAAAGATAACTGCTAACACACTAATTACTAAGAATAACGATTTATTTTACAATCAGTAATTAATTGTGAGTTGTGGTGAGGAACAACTCACCATATTATTTTGATCTCTCAGATTTTAGGCAAGCCAAGCAAAAACAAAGTCACAGATTGGTTCCCATTTAGTCAGAACAGAAATCACATCAGAACTGTGTTCATGTTCAAACATGACAAATATATTAAATAAAAAGAAGGCCGTGTGCATAAATCATCCAAGTTTGTCAGTAGCAAGGCCGTCTCTATGACAGACCAATAAAAATAAATTAGACTTACAGCCAACGTTGAGCTGCTGCAAACCCGGTTCTCACAGCTCAGCCTCTGACTTTTCTCATCTGGAGTGTTGTTGGCCAAGAAGGCCCTCTGGAGGACACGCTTGGGGGTCTTAGTGAAAGAAAAGGCCCTTGTTACCTAAATGGAACAAACAAGTTATGCGTTTTTGTTTTTAAGACATGTCTGTTAGTTTTCTCAAAAGTAACATGGTGGCTAATTTCATCATAAAGAAACCAACAAAAACTAGTTTGAGTCATGGTTCTATGAAGTTCTTATGACCAGATGCACCAATTGCAGTTTCTGGCAGATCAATTAGCTTTAATCAGCCAGAGTTTATGATTCCAACTTTGGCTGATACTGATATTTTTATATACAGCATCAAAGTTGCTAAATTGGCAACATTGGGGTGACTACTAGCTATCCAGTGCAGAGGTAATCTGGTCGGTGGAGGGGGCTGATTTTCAAACCTTTGTTTGGTAGATCAACAAAGGTTTGAAAACAGTGATTGGTTGATCACGGTTTACAAAAAATTAAGAAAATCCAGGATGATCAACTGATTGGCCAATCAGTGCACACTAGTTATGATTAACATAAAATTCAAAATCCTTGCAAACTGTTACAGTAAACAAGGGTTTACTGATTTTGGATTTTTTTTTTTTTTTTTTTTTACTGCAGCTTTAACAGTCATACAGTTAAAGCTGGAGAGAAAACTAACCATCTCAGTCTTTTTATGAACATGAAAGACAAACAGATAAGGATCTCAACCCTGTTAGTAAGGAGGTTCTACGATAGCAAATGATGAACAATAACAGAATTTATGAAAACATTTTGAGGTTTTTAGTAACTTTAATTAGTCATTCCCTTAATTTTTTATAGAACTCTTATAAACTGTAATAGTTCTGACAAAAGCTTTCCTTCCAGAAGCTTCTCAGAACAGCTTGCTGGAATTCTGGATTATTCTTGTTGACAGAACTGATGTATCTGAGACAGGTTTATAGGCCATGTTTTATGTTGCTTTTGGAGTAATGGCTTCTTTCTTTCACAGTGGCCCTATGTCAAAAAATGAAGCAGTAAATTTGGGCAAAATAACTTTCAATCCACAACAAAAAAAAAAAATCTTAACAGATAAAAACACTTTTCAGATATGTGTGTACCACATGTCGTGAAAACTGGGTTAAGGAGGTGAGATCTCTCCAAGCTCACGCAGAAATCAGATCATAACTGGCCTAAGGGACTAAAGTAACCTTGGATGATGATTCAATATTGATTATAAATGTATATGTATTCGATAATTCAATGTTGATTATAAATGTATATGTATTCGATAATTCAATGTTGATTATAAATGTATATGTATTCGATAATTCAATGTTGATTATAAATGTATATGTATTAAGTCGAAATATAAATGATTATGAAGTAAATTCTGAAGTTGATTACGGAAAATATATGTGAATCATGTTATGATAATCATGTTGAATCAAGAGCAATAATTATTAAGAAGCAATGAGAAAGAATGTATTAAATGGGTGTGTTGATGAGTTATATGCTTGAACTACAGATAAAATGGTTAAAATCAGAATATTCTAGAGTTTAGGGAAAGTTTGGTGGGTGCGCAGGAAGCCTGGACATGTATAGATAATGGTTTGGATGGCTGGGCTTGGGAAAGTACCTAGAAACCCAGAGCGGAAAGGCTGGACCTAGCTGGCCTCTGGGAAAGTACCCAGAGGCCCGTAATGTAATTACACCAGAACAGGCGGAAACAACTGAATGACCAAAAATGGGAGAGCACGAAGCATTCACATGCTGGGAAGTCACATGATTAGCTACCCATACACACCGATGGGAGAAAAGAGTATAAATAGGCAAAAAAAACCAAAGAACAGGGGCTCTTCGTCTTCAGCAAGTGGATCGACTAAGCAGGCCAAGAGGAGCTACAATCAGGACCCAGAGGGAGGACGACTTCGCACTTTGCTGAAAGAAAAGACGGGACCCGATGGCCAATAGCTCTGGCTCCCAATTCGGCTGAAGCTCCGCTCTCAACCCGACGGTCCCAAAATACGCTGCAACGGACTTGGGGACTGGACAAGGATCACGGAAGTGAGAAAGATCGGAGATGTTGGAAAGACAACGGCCAGTCAACTTTGTTCCGGCTTAAGGAGGATTCGTCATGTCAAGACAAGCCTCTGCCTAAGATTATTCAAGCTTCCCGTTGCCAAGATCTTTTATCATCTGGGTGTGAGTTGCCTGCAACCCCTAAAAGTCTATTTTAGCTAATAGATGGCGTTGGTTAGGGAAAGGTGTTAGGAAGGTTTTATGTGATTTTATTGAAATCTAAATTTTCGGTTCTTAAGATTGTTATTATTGGAAATTAATCTATCTGCCATTTATTCCTGCTTAATGCTTGCTTAAATAAACTGATAACGCATTAAAATTCCAATGAGATTGGTGGACATTGAAATTATTTGAATCTTCTTTATTGAGTGTTAAGTTCTTCTATCAGTTGTAAAACTAAATGTTTATGATCCTAGTAAGTCGGTGGCTTCAGACTATCCTTTAGTGAAGATAAAAATAATGACCCTGGGACTTACCCAGTCACTAAATCCAATCTAGCCGGTAACAAGTGCTCGTTATTCTTAGAGGGAGGGCTACCGTTAACAGAAGTGGTTATTGGGGTTATGCAGTTGTGAGGGCTACTCAACTGATTGCTTCTTAACTGAGAAGGGTCATAACTTCTGGATTGTAGGTAGTTAGAGCTAGACGAGTCTCTCTCGACGCCAGCTTAGACAGATTGTCCCTCTCAGACCTTCAGCAGGGTCATACCCAGGTCCGAGGGACTTTCCGGACCCGTTAGACGGAGAGCTGGTCAGTAGTCAGCCCGGAGGAATTGTGTGGGTTAGGGCGGGGCTGGCTATTGTGAAATAACCGACACACAGCATAACAGCTCATGATACATTTGTGAAGATATCTATTAAACTGGACCAAGAGCTTCGTTTAACCGATACTTCTGAAGCCCAAGAGAACATACTCTCTGTTAAGGTTACAAGAGAAAAAGAAAAAAGAAAAAAATTGGTTTAGAGACGAGGTGGCTGCCGAAATACAGCAAACCAAATCAGGTGGCATGATGGGTAGGAATAAAGCTTAGGAGTTCACACCCTAAGTTTAAACACTTAAAGCAAAGTGAAGTGACTTGGTAAATTTAAGGGCTAGTACTTAATTTCATTGTTCATATGTAGTTAGTGAAGCCACAGCCAGTTATTTTTTGTCCACTGTGGTGAGGCGGGGCTTGGTGTTGTCAATCACCTCGCCACTTATATACTGTCACAACATGGAGACGGTTTTAGGAAATATGTAAAATAAAAATAAAAATTCTGAATGACGTTAAAAGTTACATACAACGGCATTCTGAACAGATATGCTCAGACAATTTTTGGACCCAAATAAACTGGTTATTACAGATTTTTGTCTGTCCCTCACATGAAGATGAGCGGTAAAATGTCTAAATCAAGAAAATAAAATCTGCAGATTTATTATTAAAGGGATGGGCATATTGTGACCTATGTATGTGGTGTACTCACCATCAGCTGCCTGTTATAGTCATAGGAATGAACCATTACCTTTTTTGAGGTCTTCTTAATGGCTCTGGAAGCTTTGCTTAGTGTGCTGTCCATATCCTTAGTGGTGACCTGCAGAGAGTCTGGTTCTGTGCACTGAATCAGATCCTCCTGGTTACAAGACAAAAATGAACACAACTTTAATCTTAATCTGATCAATCTGAACCTGGAGGGTGTGATCAGTGGAGACGGCTACAGCAGAACCAACAGGAAGGGACAAAGCAGAAATAGGATGCAAGGCAAAGCTCACATCCAGAGGGAAATTTGTCTCTGCAGAGGCTTTTTAACCATAGAAGCTCTGTCTTGTTGGTATTCACACTGCAATGCTGACCCAGTGAAAAAGAATTAGGAATGCAGCTGTACGGCGACACAACGAATGGAAGACAACACCGCCCCCTGCTGCCTACTCTGCTAAGTGCAGCAGCTTGGTTTCATTTACCCAAGTCAGAACATTCATGTTTCAGTGACAGAAAGGAAAAAAAAAAAAAAGAACAATTAGTGCAACAAAAACACAGCCAGTCCAGTCCTCTGGATTATAATTCACACAAAAATCATTTATTCATGTATAAGATGGCCTCAATGTAACAGCTGTTGAGTTGTTTCTAAGACTATTCAAACAGTATTTAAAAGTCTACATCCAGTTTGAGAAATGGAGCATTTCTATTGATGTAACTGGAAAAAATAAAATAAATGTTGCCATTTTGTCAGCTCCAGACTCATGACCTTATCTCACACATACAAGGAATCAAAGAGATCATCATCGCCTGTCAGTGTTTACAGAAAGTTCACCTTGTATAACAAAAGTAACACATTAAATGCAGAGTTTCCCCCAGTGTTGTGTAAGCCTGGCGGCCCACTAGGCGCCCCACCAGACTTTGCTTGTTTTTGTTTTTAGAAAAATTATAAATGGAGGGGGGGACCTAAAAAAAATAATCGCTTTGTTTTCTTTTTTTGGGATAAATTTTTAAGACTGATTGCAAGCGTCTCTGTTGTAAGCGTTTCATTCGTGGAACATTTATTTCTAAAAGGTTTATAGTTCATGCATTTAAAGCTGGAGAGTGAACCAGTCACACTGCGCCTCTGCTTTATTAAGTTTACCTCAACACGAATCCTGCGAACCTCCTTTCACTCGAACTGGACACAGGCTGACCTGTATGGACATTTACATCAAGCTAGTGTGGATAGTTATTTTTCTTTGGAGAACTCTATATTAAGATAAAAGTTTAAAACTAACCGTGTTAGCTCTGGTTGCACATTTCTGTGAACCGCAGGAATAACTTGTACTCGCATGTCTGTTTGCAAGTATTTGCATGTTGAGTGAGTGGTGAGAATGATTTATCTTTATGGACAGAATTCTGTGCGGCGTTTACATCTCAACACTTTGCCAGGAGTGTGGCTCTGTTTTCCCTGTAAAGTTTATGACTATGGTCCCGGTTGGCCTGAGCGTTAGTGGTTAACGAACCAGTGCTAACCTCATCATGCAGGTTCAGCCCAGTGATGAGCTTTTGCGTTTGCCTCGTAGTAACGCTGGTTTTATATTATTTTACATGAGATATCAAACCATACCAAATGCTTTGTCCACTTAGTCAGGCAAAGTTAATGTGCGCAGAGATCTGAAAAACTCTTCACCTAAACTTGAGCAACCATAACAGTTTCTGTGACTTTTATTAAAAACTCAGAGGCGAAATGGAAGAGCTACTAAAGTCACATTAGCACCACTGAATTAAATTTCCTGTTTGTTGCGCATCTCTGTGCAGTGCAGTGGATTTAACTCATCATGCAGGGTTGGTCCATATGAGGCCTTCAGCAGAATTTGACTCAGGGGCCCCTCTTGTTGCTAAAAACATCAGGACCTCTAGCAGCTTCTGTTTTAGATTTAATCTGGGAGAAGGGGAGTAGTTTAATTGGCCAACCTAAAAAGCAATAAATTATAATCGCAGTTTACTAATTTGTATTTGTGAACTAACAGAGCTCAAACTCAAAGATGAAACTCACAGCATGAGATTGTTGCTATGGTAACAAACCCATCTAACTATGAGTGTTCTTTGAACTTTTACAAAGTAAACTTGCCAGGTCCTTTAAATCTTACATGTAAATATTAAACAATTTAAAATCTTTTAACTTTTATGTGCTGAAACCATTCAATCAAATTCAGCAGCATTGATCCTCTTAATAAATAAATATTGTATTTTAAAGACTATAAGTCACTCCAGAGTATAAGTCACACCAACCATAAAATTAATAAAAAAGGAAAATACACATACAAGTCGCAGTAGAGCATAAGTCGCATTTTTGAGGGAAATTTATTTGACAAAATCTAACACCAAGAACAGACAAGTCATCTTGAAAGGCAATAAAAATAGAAGCCCCCCCGCCCCGAGGACCATATGGAGCCACTGACTGAATTAAACAGAATTGCAAATAATTGACATTCATTATAATTGTATTTTTTGATTAGTTTTTAAGTCTAGTTGTGGATTTAAATATCATTTCAGTGGTGATGTTTTTCCGTAACATATAATTACAGTAATATTTTTACTTTTCCTGTCTACTTAACATCTTTTAATACAAAAACACAGTGGACTGCCTCAGTAAGCCTGGACTCCCAGGCTTACCAAGTTTTCTGGGGGAAACCCTGAAATGCCATAAGAATGTTCTTTTACGCCTTCTTGTGTGTGAACAGGCTGCAGCTCAACCTGCAGACTGCAGACTGCTTTGCAGTGAAATACTACAACTGACCTTGAACATTTCCACATCCACAACTATCAAGACAGGCTCTAAAATCCTCCAGTTTGATATTAGGGTGAAAGGGGAAAAAAACATGACATCAATTTGATTGTGAGAAAAACTTTTTCACTTTGAAATGTGGAAAAACAAGTTGCTGAGGATGAGTTATTACAACTCCGCTCTCATCTCAGTGTGTCGAGTTTTTTCTTCTTTTAATTTGTGTGTATTTGTGAGAGTGTGTTTTCTTGGGGGTGACATCTCACCGCATCAGTTCTGCAGATGGTGTTGGCAACATGACGACACAGAGTACGCAGCCAGTCACGTTTAACCGTTTCCTCTCCGACAAGCTGGAAGCTGAACAACAAGTTCTCCTGTTCAGTGGGGGGGCGGACCACCAGGGCGAATGCATTCACACACTCTGAGGAAGAGGAGGAGAGGCAAACAGGAGTAAAGAACATTCACACTGATACAGACGCATGAAGTTTAGAATTAAAAGGAATAAAATGACAGTACAGATATACCAGTTAAAAAAAAAAAAAAAAAAGACCATAACAAAAGTGTAAACAAGACGCATACTGATGATATAATGGGAGAAGAAGAGCAAAAGAATTGATATGTTAAAATGTTGAGAAACTCTCCAAACTGGGTAAAAATATAGCGATAGGACTAATTTAAAGTGAAAATGAAGATCCCAGTTTGTAAATGCCAGACAGAAACATGAAGAACTTAGATTACCATTGGGTATCTGAAGATCATTCATTTCCAAACTATTGAGCACACCTGAAAAAAAGCTACACCGAAAAACTTTGAAAAGATAGTTGTTTTGACCATAGGCTACACTTATCCTTAAGCACATTGTAACATAATACTTACAAAGCAAGATTTTAACCTATAGTGGAATACATGCAGGTGATATGTAACCTGTATGTTATATACAGGTTTATATATATATATATATATATATATATATATATATATATATCCATGGCTACATCCATTCTACATAGTTGAGTCTGACTTTATGCAATGGAAACTAATGGAGTTGCCTCGCAGTCCAAAACTTTTCAAACTTTTCAGTTTCAAAGACTAATTATATGTTTAGAATTGGATTCACACGCGAGGTTAATGCTTAATGTGACTCACCTTCAGTGTCATGCAGATCCAGCACCTTGCGAATCTGTGACAGTGGCATGAGAGCGATGTGCTTCAGCGGAGGGGGAGGCCTGGACTGCCCCACTGGACTTTTAAACGTATTGATTACTTTGTGACGCTTCCTGGCAATCTGCAAAGACGCAGTTCCACAAACGAGACAGCAATGCGAGAGAAAGAAAAACAGAGTCAACTTCAAAGTTGGCTCTGTGTGTGTGTGCGTGTGTGTATGCATGTGCGTGTGTGGGTGCAGCTAGGAGTGTGTGAAAAGCTGCAGAGGTTTACTTAATAAATCAATGATCCTTTCATGGAGGTAAACAACACGAGTCATTACTGTCACATTAATTACGTGGCCAGAGCGATGACAGGGAGGACAAAAATCAAAACACATTACAGGTTGAGATGAAATCAACAGTTGCTTCTGATTGAGGGGACAAGCGAGACCACCCACTGTGAGAGCAGCCAGTCTACATGCAGGCTGTGTGAAACAGCCTGTCAGGACGCACATGGAGGGCACCGGCTGATTAAGAGGTGTCTGTCACTCCTGAATCAGCACAGCCTCTCAACTCGTCTTGCCTTTCTGCTGACCTGTGTTAATTAACACACAGTTCCTGTGACCGCACTGACAGGCTGGACACACACGGGCTACTCAGGGTCAAACAGAAAGATACAACTGTTGTTATCTGAAAAAAATAAGACAACCAATCAGAACCAGGAGGAGGGACTTAGTGCTGCCAATCCACCAGGTGAACCTCACATTCCATCCCCTTGTTTTCTGCTGCCGTACAGCAGGTTCACCAAAGCAGTCTGTTATGAATGCTAAGGCTAGTCAGCATGGCCACCAATGATAAACTGTTTTTCTAGAACACCAAGTTGTTCTTCTACCATTGGCACATTTTGAGCAGCACTTTTAATAAATATGTAAAAGGTAAATATTCACATAATTCTTTAATGCTGCCACAAAACTCAGCAGTGCAACATTCTGGCATATATTCAACTGAAACAAAGTGAGAAAAATAATCTTGTTCATCGTAGTGATAAAAGCATCTCATCAGTTTGATCCTACAGTTGTAATTTTTGTTGTGTCATGTTGAAAGAAACAGCTGGAAAAATCATTTAAAACCCTTTACAGATGAGTAGGACTGAAACATTGGTCAGATATGACAACATAATGATAATGAAATTCAGATTCATTCGTCATCACCTCCAGGCAGTCATTAAAGAGGAAGAGTGTGACGTGTTCGCCGCGGTCACACGGCTCGTCTCCCAGAGCGATGGTTTCCACTCGATGCACCAGGCTTCGATGGGACGACAGCAGGTTGGCCTGAGAACAGAACGGCAACAACAGGAACAAGTTATGTGAGCTGTGATATACAGCTCACTGCTGCCCACTGCTAGATGCTTTCTACTTGAAACTTTTTCTATTTGTCTTAATAGGTACACTCTACATGTAAATTCAAAATAGTCAATTTTACACATTTGCAAACTGTTGAAATTTGACCCCGGAGTCACGTTGAAGGGTAAAAAAGGTAAAAAAAAAAAAGTCCAATTCTGTTTCCTTGCAACTATGAATCACCACACGCAAACATAAGCCCACTTTCTCACTATTCCCTTTACTTCACTAGGAAACTGCGAGAAAGCATATACAACTTTTGACGGGAACCTTTTCTGTTCCTGTGGACAAACTCCACCCACACTGAGTGGACACTCGGTAGAAGTGGGGAAAACATAAATACTCTCTGCACGACTCATTTGTCTTGATTTTAATCAGCGGCTGAGTTTGAACCCAGAACAGTATACGTGTCTCAGGTTCAATTACAAAGATCACCTCTTGAAAAAAAAATTCAAATTGTAGTATTAAAAAAATAAAAGATCAATTTCAAGGATAATTCTTGTTTCTTTGTGTGTAGGCTTTTTCAGCGGACATAAAAAAGAAAACGTAAATAACATTTTTTATGCCCAAAAAGAGTAAATTGTTGTCATTGATCTTTTATTTATGAGAAATAAAAAAAACATAATTGCACAAATATTGACTGAAATGGTTAGTTCTGGAATTAGTAGTCAAATGCAAAAATGTTTTGGAGGATTGTTTTGGTTTCTGACACTACTGCATGACTAAACCCTCAACAGGTCAAACTGACCCAGGAACATTATTGCTGTACCTCAGAAACGAACATAAAAGGAGGATTAACATACGGCTAAATTACTGTATGATAGAAAACATGCCGACAGCAGCAATCTGCAAACTTACAGGACATCCATCAACTTCATAGACAACATCAAAGATTTGCTTCTGGCCTTCAGTCTTCCTCTTGTCCTCATTGATATGTCTAGAGTTGAGAGAGAATAAATAGGAGAATGGCAGTAAACTGGATAAAACAAATCACTTTACATTTTAAACAAATTTGTATTCAAATTTTTTCTTTAAACATAAAAAAATGCTTTAAATTAATTGAATATCTGTCATCATCAAAAACAAAGGATCCTCCCATTTTGTAAAAGTCCATCCAACTCTGAATCCTCTTCGTGGGACAACTTCCAATCAGGCACTTTGTGCTTGGAAACCAGACTGCAGGTGTGAATCCAGTTATGAGCCCAGGTGAAATTTAAAAAAAGCAGGGGATTTCTGTTTTGTGCACGTTTACTGAAAATGTAATACATTTACAGTACATTTTGTTCCTGTAAACCAGGATGCGTCATCGTGGATACATTGTGACACCTTGTAAACAGAAAAGAACTGACAATTTTATTTTCTACATAATTTAAGCTTAGAAAAAAGGTTTTATTTGTAAAACATATTTACACACTTTTTTTTTTTTTTTTACAGAGTAGAATATACCAATATGATTTTTAAAACATTCTGCTTCGTCTTCTAAATATTCTTCGCTTTTTGTACCACTTTTGGTACCAGGAATTACATATTTTCTCTCCAAAATTATAATAAACTGGTAGTTGATAATAACTAAGTAATTTTTGTTTAGTTGAAAATAAAATTACATTAAAATAAATCTAGAAAACACCATGTTACAACTGCATCTTGCAGCCATGATATCATGCTTCTTTACAGCATTTTATAACCACAACCTCATGGAGAGAAACAAATAAACAGACATTGGCAAATGTCTTATTATGTGGTTTTATTAATAGAATCTTCAACTTCACTGAAATAAAATTTGTACTAGAAAACATTTAATCCTTTATATGAGATATATACATATTAGTTTTATCAAATAGAATTTGACTAAAACTTCACATAAATAAAATTTGTACTAGAAAACAACTCCTAGGTTCCTGGAAAATATATGACCTTAAAGTCTAAGTAGTCATCTACTAATCATCAGCAGATGACCTCTAAACTTATTGGTGTAAATTATTTCAAAAACAGATGAAACAGCTGAAAAAAGTTTAGCACACACAAAAAAGTAAAAGGTCATTGTTGTTTGAACTCACGTCATCACTTCTTTTAGGGACTCTATTGCTCTTTCCAGAGTTATCTTGTCTGGGTTGTCATCTGATGTGTGTTTCTTTATATCTATAATTAGAATAAAAAGGGAAAGTTTGGGAGAGGCATGGAGGAGGAGACGGAACATCACAGCGACAGAGAGCATGCTCAGAGAACAGATATTAAGTCAGCAAAGAGAACAGGCTCAAGGCAGGTGTGGAAGGAGATAAGTCCAGAAATGAACGATAAGCATGGAGGTCAGAGGGAAATATTTATAGTGCGTTTGTTACCACTGAGGAGGAGGGCCACACTTGGTAGTCTCTGCACTGGTCTGATGAGCAGCTCTGCAAGCGTCTGCCTGCCACACTCTGGCTTGGCCTGGTTGATCTGTTGGTTCAACAAGAGTTTTTAAGTCAAAGTTCAATTAGGAAGACATGAGGAATTAAGTCATCTTTTTCCAGAAAAGCTTTAACCTGATGCCTGATCCAGCCACCATAGGATCAAGATCATTATCCTGGATAACTGTTACAAGAGTAAGCCACCTTCACGAAGAAATTGAAAACTTTAAATGAAGAAATGCACTGCGAGAAGACTGGCTGTGTGATTCGCCCAGCCAGTCTCCTATCTTATCTGAACTATTTCAGTTATAGAGGGAAACTAGCAGAGAGCCAAGGAACCCAAACCTGAACAAGACTGAGAGCAGGGTGTGCTCTCTCATCTCCAGAAGCACGCAGCACTTAAAGAAAAATGTCCTCAAACAAACATTTTCTCGTTTAGCAGGCCTGAACACAACAGCACTAAACCAAGTGAAGACTCACCTTGAGGAAAGCATGGAAGCGGGCCTTCTGTTTTTCACATCGAACAATGGTGTCTTTGCTCATCTCAAAGAAGTTTACAAATGGGGGATAGGTCTTCACTAACTCTTTAGACTGAGCAAAGAGAAATTACCAACAAGTACACATTAAAAAGACCTCCTAGTACAGATTTTTTGTATCATAAACAACCAATGCCACTAGAAATATTTCAATATTTGGGTAAAAACATCATCTCACTGTTAAAAATCTAAACTCACGTATTTGAGAATGATCTCTCCAACACTTCTGCTTTCTGACCAGTCTGTGAGGAGCTCCTCAAGGTCATTCTGGAGAGCAAATATTTCAAACATTCAGAAATTCCATAATCACCCAGGAGACAACTATACAAGCTGAAAATCTGGTTGGCAATCAAAAACTACCTTTATTCTGGTGTGAACCTCGTAGATTTCTGGGATGCTGCCAAAGATGGTCTTAATTTCCTCCTGGGCCAAGATGGGTCCACCGACCTGGCCCTCTTTTTCTAATGGATGTTTGAAAAGCTGCAGAGATTATCAGAGAGAAGAGCATGTTTACAGCTGGGAGAACGCTCCCACTCCCTTTCTTCTGCGTTTCACATCATTGTACTGATTTTAACATTTAAGGCAACCTGGAGAAACTCATTGACAGATCTGCCCACGAGGTCGCATCTGCATGGACAATAATCACCCCACTGCTGCCAACTTAGCAACTTTTTCACAAAATTTAGTGACCTTTCAGACAATACATAAATCAGTCATCAGGCTTTTTAAAGATCGGTGAAAAGCCAGGAGACTCAGAGAGAGAGAGAAGCAAAACCTCTATTTTGGGATTTTCTCTGCACTTGACTTAGATTAGAAGTGAAATGTTCAATTGTGCATTTTTTCCATAACCACAATTCACCCCTTTTAAAATTATACATTTATTGTAAATAGTACGTACAAAAATTTACTTTAGTAAAGCAGAGCTCTGAGCTTTGTAACCCCTTTCATACTAATGGATCGCAACATGAGGTTGCCTTCACATGTTTCAGTTTAACTGATGTTGTAGTTTATTCATGATAAATAAACTGAACATTCCTGGTAGGCAACCTGGAATTAAGTGCCAGCTTCCAGGAAGATGGAATCAAACCTACAACCTTCCAACATGGAATGTCCAGTAGAGTACTGTGCTCTGGTTATCTTAATCTGGTATTAATATTTAACTAATTATCTGAAAAATAATTTATGTGGGTTGAATAAAAATAACTGCAAGATACAATAATTATTTGAAGGGAGATCTAAACTTTGCATCATGTACAAAATAATCAGGGATGAAGTTGAATTATTTCCCAAAAACATGAAAAAACATAAGCAGAGGTTTTATTTAAGGATTCAGAGGAAAAAGAATAAGGGTCATGTTTTTCTTCATTGGGTTGTCTGATGAGTACCACACTGGTAGCCAGTGTGTGAAGAAGAGTTGGAGCTGCTGACAGAACACCCACCTGCAGGACGGTGTTTAAGATATCTACATAGTTGCTTTCGGTCTGATAGAGCTCCTTGGAGACCTGCCACCTGGCTGACTGCTTGGAAACCACTGGAGTTGAACTCTTGGAAGGTTTTGAACTCTCTGGAGGAAGACAGAATGTTTTGGTTTTTTTTAACAGGACAAACTTCCAGATGTCTTGTAAACCCTTTTTAATTAACAGAACTTCCAGGTTTCGCTTTAAACCTTGTAATATGAAAAGAATTATGAAGTGTTCATATACCCAGGGAGATGCAGGAGAATCAGTTTGGTGTTGACCATTTCAGGACTCGTTCAGCTTCTAACATAATACTCAGTAAAATCAGATCACCTGCCATTTTTGATAACTGTACAGTATTTTTCAGACTGACGACCTGTCCAGGGTCCAGCTGTCGCCTGAAACGTTCGCTGAAGATGGGAAACAGCATCCCTCCTGACCCCACTAAGGACAATGGTGTAAGAAAATGGATAGAAAACCTGGGAAGCGGTGTGGTTAGATCTGAACTGCCCAAGAAATTTAAGTCAGAAAATCCAAGCCAAACTGCATTTGTTTCTGGATAGTGATCTCTAAACACATGGCTGTTGACTCATCACAGACTGAACCTGAAAACAGAAGCTAACCTGCACATGTTCCTTGCTGCTGATCTTCAGAGGTTTGCTGACCAGTACTCCGGTGGGACCTTTTTCTCCTTCTTTCCCTGCCTGACCTAGACCTCCTTTCTCCAGTTTTCCTTCTTCTTATCCTAGCCCTGGTCACAGTACTGTCCTCTAATCTGTCTTCTGGAATAAAGAGGGGTGGGTGTGATTGTCTTTTGACAATGAAAAAATGTATATCTCTGTCTGAGTTATTTTATGTTCTCCTCTGGGTGACGAAAAGGAGCATATTGGTGAGATTCTCACCTCCTAAAGCCTTGCAGGTTTCAGGGGTGTTGGAGATGTCCAGCAGAGAGCCAATAGACAGGGAGTGCTCTGCTGACGGCCTTTTACGTGGTGGCGGAAAGGGGGAAATCTCTGTTTCCTTGGTGAGCTGAGCGAGGGTGTCCCTGAGACGCCGGCGCTTGCGGTTGGAGGTGGGGGTGGTGAGGGACAGCATGGACACAGCTTTCTTCATGGTGGGACTGTCAATCTGCAGCACAGCAGTACAGATCAGCAACTTGTCAGTTTACATTTGGTCATGCATTTATATTGTGGCAATGAGTTCTTTTCTAATATTTATTAAAGTGTGTGAGAAATTAAACATCCTCACCTTCTCATACAGGTACATGGATTCCCCAGCTCGAGCGTCCATCTGAATGCTTCCCCAGAACCACTTCAGCACAGAAACAGCCATTAAAAACATAGACATGAACAACCAGACCACAGCCCTCAGCTCATTACAAAAAGAAAGGATGAACAGTTTGCATTAATGCGGTTTAACAACAGTGAAGAAAAGTTAAAGCTTTAAAAAAAAAAAAAAAAAAAAAAAAGATGTGATAGAATCTTAAGCGACTTTGCAGAGGACTAGAGATAATCTGATCATTTTAGTGTACTGTACTGGTGCAGTTACCAAACAAATGTGTAATTCAGTATCTATGTTTGGGTTTTGAAAATAAAAAAGAAAGTCAGTTCAGCTCTAGTTTTCTGAATGAGAACGCATCAGCCAACACCAAACCTCAGTTTTCAGTATCGGAAGTGAAAATGGTGAACTGGTGCATCCCCTTTATATTTTTTTGTTAATAATTGTGGACATGAAAAGTCATAAAAATGATAAAATCTCATTTATAAATGTAACAAATTGTTTTCAGGAGCTGAAATAGACTGCAGACCTGTCCATGCTTGCCCACTAACCGCTGAAGACAGACACCAGCACTCCTCTCGCCCCCAAGGGGAAGTGTGTAAGATAATAGTAGATAGATGTTTTCAGCAAATGTTGTATTGCAGTGCGTTGCAAAGTCAAATTAACTACGCAATCGGTTGATGACTGTAGACTCTCCACAGTGGACAGAGTAGTAATTTTTTACTAAATTAGACTTTCCATTGAAGTAATACACAGAAACATTAAGAGCTCACCTCCTGTTTGACCACAAAGAGTTTCTGGGAGGGAGAAACTGGCAAATCCTTCACAGAGTTCTCCTCCACCACCATGTGTGTACATTGGTCATCTCCAACCTCAGCATATCGGCCACCTGTCACACGCACCGCCATGGAAATTCATCCATCAGAGTGAATGTTGAAACTCTAAAGGTATCAAACCTCTAAATGCTGACTATATGTTTAAGCTTCTACAAGAACCTCAACTAAAACTAAATTAAATCAGAAACCAAAACATGTATATGTTCAATATTAAAAATAAGATGAATTTCAGAAATGTGCTTCACTGCTTTCTTTTCCCAAATCAGCAGAAATGTTATTTAATTTACTGCTGCTAGTGACACTTCATTACATTTACCAATAATGTAGCTCTATCATATAGCTTTCTAAAACTTAAGCAGGTTCTTATTTAACTCTATCCAATGCTATGAGCCACACTGGTACTGTAGTCACCTCTGGAAGACAGAAAAGTTCAGGTTTTTATTCAAAGTGAAAATGTTAATGACTAATGATCCACCAATTCAGCCAGATGTGGTTCCACGTTGACAGCGGAAAACCAAACAGCAGCATATTTATATTGACTGCTGGAGCAAATTTGCAACGTTTTGTGGCATTTTCCTTTTTTCTTTTGTGTTTGTAGCATTTTTCTGTTTCATTTGTTCTTTATTTTTTGTGTTTTTTAGTTTGCATCATTCATGTGTTTGTAGCTTATTTTGCCATTTGCTTGACTCTAGTTGGTATGAAAGTCAGCTTCTAAAATATCCTACTTCAGACTTTGTGAAAATATTATGTGTGTAATGTGGAGAACTGGTCATGCTGAGGTGTAACTGACTTCACTGTCAGAAACACATAACTCTGAAGTTCTTGAATAAACTATAATGTTATGTGATACCATGTGGCAAAAAAATAAATAGATAAAAATCATTCCCAAAAACATTTTCCAAAACAGAAGATGCTTCTGAGAGGATTTTTACTTTATCCAGTAGCACAAAGTACTTCATCTGAGAAAATCCTTAAACAATATCTTCGGTGATTTACTATACTGTGTGAGTAATCCATTAAAAAAATAAAATAAAGTAAATAAATTTCAAGCATAACTTTGCTAAATGTAAGAAAGTAGAATTTACAGGAGAATTAAATCACTAACCATGTTTAAGAGTCCTCTCCTCCATGTTGAACTTTTCTTCCTCTGAGAAACCCAAAAAACTGAGGATGCAGTTCTGGAAGGGAGGGACTTTGAACTCTGTTCGGAACTCCTCATCATTTGCATGAAAATGACTTAATGAAGAAGAATGAGAAACAAGGTTGCTCAGGAATGTCTGTGAATGTCTATACTGGCAGATATTAGTCATTTTTTACAACAATGATGTCAGTCTGATAAATTAAATTCAATATTAACAACTGATATTTAATACCATTTTGTTGATTGTTTCTGGATGGGAGAGTTAGTCATGTGATATTTGTCTGGTCATATAACAGTGATACAGCTAGGCCTGTCGCAATAAACGATAAATCAATTAATCGCACGATAAATTAAAACTATCGACCTCATTTCAATTATCGGCTATGTCGTTTCTTGCTGCCTTTGTCTCTTTCTGCTGATGACACTGAATGAAAAAAGGCTCAACTCCGGTGTTCTCCACTGACCCTCCCTTCCTCATTTCCTTAGTGTAATGCCCAGCGCGCACTGCACGATCTTCTGTCGCGGATTGTCGACCCATTATCAAAACCTGAGAGACACATTAGCCGACAGAAATCCTAGCTATAGCGGTTCGTCGAAACCGTGTTGTGTCCAACCATGGACACAACATAATAAGTCCAGTTCACTAATTTTGAAACCAGGCATTAATCAATTCCTTACTACAATCTACCTGCAATGCATGTGGCCAGTGTCAGTCCTAACTGAATGAAAATCATTATAACCTATTTAAAATAGGTCACGTTAATGAAGAACAGCTGAAAAGTTACCGGGTTTTCTGGTAGTAATTTCGCTCCAACTCCTCCCCTAGTTATTCATATTTTCTTTGCACGAAATGTTAAATAAACATTCATGTTTCTGATGTCTGCTGGACTTCGGGTTGCGCCGTGTCAGCTGTTCTGGATTCCCTCTGTGTTTCCCCTCAGAAATCACGAGGAGAATCCGCGCTTTCTGATTGGCTACCGGTCACATTCAACAGGATGCGTTCAGCTCCCAGTCTGGATAAATCCTTGATTTAGATCGGAGCGGCCACAACGATCTACCGTAACAAACCACACAAGTGACAATCTTATAACGAATAACGTTCTAAGATTGTCGTTCGGGGTAAAAAATCCTGTAGTTTGAACTATTGCATCAGGCAGTCGGATGTCTTCTCTATTTAAATCAATTATTATTGGAAGATTACTGCAATATACAATACAGACTTCATAATCTGCACTTTTGGTTGAATGCAGTATTTATTTCCACTTTGGCTTTATGTTGTTTTGTTTTTATTCAAGTACATTTATTGTTAATGGAGACTGAGCACGCATTTTATTTTTGGTTGTTTTATTTATTTTGTGTATCAGTTCCAGTGTTAAGTGTTCTTTTGAAAGTAAAGTGCATCTATCTTTGGCAGGAAACCACATGTATTACGTAATTTTCATTAAATCAGTGTATAAAGGTCTTCAAACAATATTATCGTTTATCGCAATAATTTTTTGAGACAATTAATCGTCCAGCAAAATCTGTTATCGTGACAGGCCTAGATACAGCAAAGGACTTTGGGGTGTTTAACTGAAGCGGAGAAGAAATCACTATTGTGTGGTTGTTTTTTGCAAGGTGTGAAAAAAGTAGGAAAATATAATATCAGTAAAAATCAATTAGTGGCCATTACATCATTATCAATGTTCTCTTTTGGCTCAAATTTTCATAATGGTGCATCGCTACTTTATATCGTGGTGATAAGCTCAAAAGAAACCTGGTGTGGTTATATTCATACGGTAGTCTTTTCATCTACTTTCAGGATGTATAGGTTTATTTCAAGCACAGTCTGGGCTTTCTCCCCTTTACTTGGTTTGTCTCCTGTAGATTTTTTTTGACTAGACCAATCAGCAAACAGGAGAAGTTGTGACAATAATGTTGATTTTCTTTCCTGTTTTAGAATTGTAGACTGCCTATGAGTTTAGCAATGGCAACATGCCTATAAGTTTAGCAATGGCAACATGC
>VMRN01000061.1:2209783-2233103 GCA_010277015.1 Poeciliopsis turrubarensis
AGAGGAAGACAACGAAGATGTCCAGTCCATGTTTGTCACTCGTCCAAATACTGAACCGAGATTTACAAGCACCTTGCTCAGATCAGCACTTCCCTCTTCACAGTGGAGGACGGATGTTTACAGAGCAGGACATTTCCGGTAAGCTTCATAACATCGAACTGACACATTACATATGTCACCGGCAAACGTTAGTAAGTGGGTAAAATTAAAAAGTTCCACGGAGTCCTCGGCTCCAGGAAGCAATTGTTTTTCAACAGCCTAGAGCCCAGAAAAAGCAGATAGTGTAGGACAAGTTACTGGTTTTTACCAGGCTAGTGGTGTTAAAGCATGATGATTGACTCACATATGGTCTCTTTTTTCCCATGCCTTCTGTATCCAAGATGGAGAAAGAATGGGAGTTCCCATACACACTGCCAGCTGAGACAGAAAGGGAAGAAAAAACCATAAGCTACTGGTGTAGCTCATTATAGCAGCTTCTGGTTCTGTTTCATGCATCATAAGCACAACAACTTTCTCCTCCAGGTGCAAAACAAAAGAAAAAGAAAAACAATTTCTGGAGATAAATGATGGTTCATTTATCTTCAGAAAACTTTACCAACTACCATTAGTACTACTGCAGGTGAAAAACTATATATGATGCATTGATACCTATGTAATGACTGATGTCTCATAACAGCATCATATAAAGAAGAAGTACCCATCAAAATAAAAGTCTGGTGATGTCAAGAAAGTGTCAAATATATGAAGAAAAAAAACAGACTTAAAGACCTATACTCTAACATCCTGTCAAGTCTTGAAATATTTTTGAGGAAGCTAAGGCCCCAACTCCACTGCTGTGGGTTACTTTTTTAAAAGTTCCTATTTGTCAAGTCTGAACAGGAAGAAAAAAAAAAATCTAAATCTCTAGTTCAGAATTCTTGGGGGAACTCTGTCCCAAAACTCTGTCCTTTACACTTTGTGTAAAGGACAGAGTTTTAAAGATTTTTCACATTCTTCCATCTTGGTGGTGAGCTCTAAGTACCATTTCATATTTCCATAAACATTAACTACAGCAAACTAAATTCAGAAATATCTGATTGCTGAGGGTATTCACAAAAAATGTGTCTACTTTGTGGCTTCTACCACAAACTGAACACACATTATTACACACATATATACACGCTGGATACAAACATGATGTTAGAAAATATGTAGGAATGTACAGACCCTGTATTTCTCTCCATGAGTGGAGTAAGCAACAAGATGAGTGACCTTGGCACTGAAGTCTTTCCGGATTGTTCCACCCATGTGATGAACCAAATTCACCAAGCTTTTCTGCAAGGCAACCATAAACATTAATATCAGGAAATGAAATATTCAAATTGATTAATATTCCACATACACAGAACTGGAACTTCGGGGAGCAACAATAAACTGCCTAGCCAGTCAGCCCCAATTTTGGGAGAGAGGCTGAGACATGAGAAGCTGATCTTATCTGCCTCCACAAAGGCCTAAAAATCAGCCACAGTGATCAGCCAGAAAGCTGAAATTGGTGCACCACTACCTGCAATGGCTAGAAATTTGATGGCAGGAGCAGTCAAAGTTTTTGGTTTCTACACATGACTAAACTTTTTTTGATGCACAAAATTATTCTCACCATTTCCTCCTTGTTCCTAAAGCCAGTTAAACACAGCGACAGGTTCAGCATGGCAGTGCAGTAAAGAGGACGGCATGAAAAATGGAGTGGCTGCGGAGAGAGAACTAAAAATCAGTTATTGGACATGAATAATTCCTGCAGGAGTGAAAAGTTCTGACATGAAATGGTTATATGACAATCCTAAAGTCTTTATCAGGAAAAAAACAACAAAAAGAAAAACTTCACACTCAGCTTTCTGACGCTCTGACTACTGAAGAGTAAATGTTGCTATAAGTTTATGATGGATATTTCAATAGCGGTCAGTCTTTAATTATGAAACCTGGAAAAAAAAAACTGATAGAAAAAGGATGGATAAGGGAAAAAAGGAAAGAAATGACTCAGTGAAAAAAAGATGGAAGGCAATAGAAAGGAAAGATCAGATACATGAAAGGATGAAGAAAACAAGAAGATGACAGATAAGGAGAACAGACAAGGAAAGACAGGAAAAAGGAGGAAGAAAGGAAAGGACAAAGACTGAAGGTAACAAAAAAAATGAAGAATCAGGAAAGAAGGAAGAATACAAAGAACAAGACAAAAAGGAAGAAATTTTAAAAAGCACAAAAAGGAGGAAGGAAGGAAGGAAAGAAACAAAGATAGTACGACTTAATATGGAAATACAAACATTTGTTTGCTTGTTTTCAAAACTAATTCAGCCCTGGAAAACGTTGAAAAAAAAATTCAGTTTTTCAGACTGTAGGATCCTGTAAAAATGAAAGCTAATCAAGTACAAATTCTCCCAGCTTCTTTTCCAAATCCAGCATAAAATAACCCTGCTGTTGATAAAATACTCACCTCTTCCTTAGCAGCGCAGCGCAGCACGACAGGAGGCCCAACGATGCGGTTCTCGTGTTTGTAGAGGTAGATGTAGTCAGGGGAGCTGAAGTCTGTGAGGACAAACACCATCTCAAAGTCTGCGTTGTCTCCATCTGCAAATCCCTGGACGTTTTCAGTCTTTATGAATGGTGTATTGATATCCTGAACAGGAGGGATTGTTTGCAGAGATCAGAGCACAAAATAACACTAACAAAAAAACCCAGACATTAAAAAATAAAAATCAGTTTTGAGTCTTGTTGACCATGTTTCTTTTATGGGTATTTACTTGTCAAAATCCATTATATTAATAATATGACAAAAAAAAACGAATGAAATGATTAAACCCTTTCATTCGTTAGATCAATTATTTAATGTCAACAAATCTTGATAAAAATAAATACAGTGTCAAACAGCAGATTTTGGACATGGACACAGAAAGCATGACCTTTTCCTCCCTGCATAAGAAGCACTGTATGCCACAAACACAGGATTTCAATAAACAATTTCATTAGGTTTTTAAATGTTTCCCCCACCTTCGCAGATCTTTAATCCATCAAGGAAACAGGAATAATAGTCTCCAGTGCACCATTACTCAGTTTTATATACTGAATAGCATTCAGCACTGGTGAAAACAATCAATTGCAACAGTGAAAATGAGAGTGTCGAGTTACAGCTGAGCTGTTTAAATCAATGGTCTCATACTAACTGCCAGACTGAGTTAGACTCCAGCATGGTGAACGGAAGGAAAGGGTTCATGCTGCCATACTGTTAACCATACTGGTTAGAAAACAAACAGGGACATTAAACAATACAAATTCCACATGGAAACAGAGAATGGAGGAAAATTATAGGAAGCTATGAATTGGCAAAAGTTATTACATGTTACAGTCTGCACCAACATATTACAGTTGCAGAACACAATTAAAAAAAACACTATGTGTTTTACCCCTGCAACACAAGTTTGGAACAAATAAGGACAAAAACTGACAGGAAAAGCTTGTTAACCAGAGCCATAGTTCATTCAAAAAAAATTATGTCAAAAGTAAAAATAATAAAACTACAGTGTTTGTTCTTAAGCTGACTCGAAATAAGACAAAAACATTTAAAAGCAGAAAACTTTAGCCAATGAAACAAAAAAAAAAAAGAAAAAATAATCAGAATAGATAAATTACTTTTTTTTTCAATAGTCAAAGCATCTTTTGAAAAATTTCTCTAATCAACAAGCAAATTTACAGGAATTTCTCTAGCTCTGCCCTCTGCCTAAGCTGGTAAACAACAGTTTTAAAATTAGACCCTGCAAAATAAATTTGCAGGGTCTAATTAATCAAATTTTAATTGAAAAAACAGACAAAAAAAGTAACATTTTCAATTATGTTGCTAAATTATTGAGTAAATAGACATAAATTCAAAGATATTTATTGTTTTTAAATCCGCTTAACTATCAGGTTGGATCAAAGTTCTACTCTATTCATTCATTTTTCCAGAGTTTTGGAAACTCCTGATCATTCATGGAACTTCTTTGGAAATGTTACATCCCTAAAGCTCTTGTCTTCAGACGTGGACAATAGCTTTGGGGATGTCTGTGCTGCTGCTACATGTTTAGCATTGAGATGCTATTTTAGACTTGAATACCTTTACTGACAGGCTAAATTCTTTTGGCACAATAGTCTTCTCTAGTATGTAATCAGATTATTTGTAGAAGCAGAAACTGACCCCCAAGAGAAGCTACTTTGTCACCCATCACTATTGATATGACCCAATCAAATGTACTTCCTCTTCTTTTGATCAATTAACTGAATAAAGAAATTAAAGCAAAACAAATCATTCATAACTTAGATGTAGATCTATTAATAGTTACCACATTTAAATAAAAGAACTTCATAGCAATTTATCCCTGCAGAATTACACTCTGAACTTCGAACACTTTTTTTTGCACTACAGTTCAATCTCAGCTATAAAAACTGAACACTTCTGGGCTTTATCAATGGATAAATAAAAACTATTCTATTTAATGGTCCTATTGAAAGTATTCACCCCCTGCATTGCTTTTGACCCCGTATTGCTTTTACAAAATCAATTATGACCTACAAAATTTGTCTTCTCTCCTTTTTTACTAAAAAACAATAATCAGCATGAAAATTTGTCACTGGCAGCTTTAAAATGTGGATTTTTTTTTAAATTTAAAATGGTAATTTGCTGCTCAAAAGATCTAAACCGAACAAAAATCTGGACTACCGCTTACGATGAGTTTGGCATTTGACCCATCACCCTATCATTTGGGCAAACACTGACACCATTATTGAAAATAATAATTTCTGCTCAGCTTTTCTTTTAAAAAAAATGTAAAAAGTTGCTTTGACTTGGTAGTGAAAGTACACAGAACTTATTTTAAATATTCACCCACAAATCTGTTCAGCACCAGTAAGTTAATCATGCAGAGTGATTGAAAGAGTAACCAGTATGAATTAAGGGTCATGCAGCACGTCCCAACATCCCATCAAAGTGTCAGAGAGTCATTCACACAGAAACGCAGACACTGTACTGTACCATATTGACTATAGATTTTATCATCATTTTCTCCTTGGAACCCGCCTCGCCTTCTCTTATCTTTACCACAGGTACCTCCATTACTCTGATGGCCTGGAAAAAAACCAACCAGCAGGACATGGAGGTCAAACACTGGCATTTAAAAAAAAAAAAAAAAAGAAAGAAAAAGATCATAACAAAAGATGGGAAAATATGAAAGCAGAGAGAAAATTGCAGAAGGGCAAGGACAAATCACCACCATGTGGGGACAAAACCACAGTGAAAGATGGGTTTCTGGACACAGCGAGGGGCAGGTGTAAGAAGATCTTTATCTTTGCAAAGTTTAAAGATGGCGTCTTCAAACAAATATCAAACACCTGAAAGAGGATGGACGAGGAGCAAAAGATCATCCTGTTAAAAATGTATATGATGTTCAAAGTCTCAGAAGGGAGGTGGAGAAAAGGGAGAGCTATTGATTTGTTCTTGGCTCTGCTGAGGACAAATCTAAGAATAAACTGCAAAAAAAATAAAAACCTTAGGGAGAAAGAAAAGGTCTGGCTTTTCTTTCAAATGCAAGCTGGAGGGAACCATAGAGGACTGGCAAGTTGGGCAACCTACTCCGTTTCAGTGTGAAGTGATTTACATAGAAGCATAAGCAACCAAACCAGAGGACAATAAGGGTTTAAGGTAACTATAGCCCTTTCTCCATGGCTGTGGCTTTCACCAGTTCTTCCTCTATCAGTCCCGGCCAGATTCACAGCGGGACATCTATAGAGGGGAAGGAGGGCAGAAAACCGAAAGTAGCCTGGTACTGAGACTGCTTTAGTTGACCTGCCTCACCATCTCAACCAAACTGATCATCACATGGTTAGACCTGGAAGGCCAAATCTTTTTTAAAAATTAAGAAGAGTAAATACAACATCAGCTGGATAGAGTAACCTGCAAAGAACAGATGCACCAAGAGATTTTGGAGAAACTGGTTGCCTAAGGGTACACGTGCAAAATGACATCATCAGAGCGACAAGCACAGCTCCTGCATGGTCACGGCCCACTGACATTCCTGCCTATACTCATCCCTATATAGAGAGGAAGAAACTGCTAATGGAAACACACCCAACTCTGCTACCACCGAACTAGACATTAACTGGCTAGAGTAGGATTTGGCAATGGAGGGGTTCACCGATTTATCGGTGCCAATTTCCTTCATTTTGGAAGATCGATGATCATCTGAATGCATTCAGATGATACATTCTGAATGCACTCCATTCCATAATAACTGAAAGGAAAGAGCACTGATGTACCTGCAGGGCTTTCACAAGAGCTTCATTTCTGCCCGCTTCTCCCACCAGAACAACTTGTGTCTCCACTTTGGGCAACATATCTGAGAAAGAGCAGAAGCAAAATTAATATTCAACCATTTTCTATCAAAGTAACAAACAAGTACCAATCATTTGGCACGAAGACAAAGTGACAAAAATTCAGTCCATAAATGAAAAACAAACATAGAAAAGCAAAAATCAACTTATTGTAATGACAACATGGAGGAGATGAATCTTCACTTCCAGTATTGCAATCAACAGATCAAACTTAATGCTTCATGCTTTAGGAGAGCCAATTCAATGTTCTCAAATTTCAAAATAAGCACTTCCACACAGATTGCTGATATGTAATTAACCCCATAACTAGTGGTGCACCGCTTGCAGTTTTCTGGGTTAGGGTTCAGTAATTAGGCTACTCAATTACCGATTTTTTAAAAAGCTTAACCTGCTGATTTCAATTTTGGCCAATACAAATTTTTTTTGTCAGAAATGTTGCTCTAAAATCTCCCGAGGTATGAGTGTGCATATCCAAGAAAGTTGTTGAATTGGCCACAGTGAGGTCACTATTATTTATAAATATGCTGACATAACTTGGTGGGCCAGTCTGCCAGTCAAACCTTTCTACCGGAGAGCAGAAGAAGAGAGTGGTTGATTCTTAGCTCTTGCCAAGCCAGATAACATCGGCTTCAAATGTAAAAAAAAAAAAAAAAAAAAAAATCGGCCAATCACCAATCTCTCAAAATTAAGGAAATCGGCACTGATAAATCAGTGCACCCCATAACTGCCATGAGGACAATGGTGTCCTCAATGACTAGTATGCAAGTATTTTTGGGCTGGTAGTTAAGGGTTAAATAAAGTCTATTCTAGCAGAGACAAAAAGTTAGGACACCCTACTTAGTTTAACCTCTTAGGTAGAAATAACCTCAGTGTGGGGAGCTGTCCCATTTATCTTAGTCGGCTGTGGGATGTTTGAGGGGATTCTTGCATGTACAACCTGCTTCATGTCTCCCTTCTAGATCAAGATCCTGGTTGACTGACTGCATGTCTTTATTCTCAGCCCACCCACAATGGATTGATTTGGGTCACTGGAGGACCCAGTTCTGCTTCAGCTTGAATCTTTAGACAGAATATATCAAATTTGACCACAAGGCCCCTCTGATTCACTATGGATTAAATGATGGTGGTTGCCATAAGATTCTGTATTTTCTTACTCCTTATATTACTCAATATTGTTAAAATTTATATTTAATATTATATTAGGGATTCACTAATAAACTAGGCCAATATTATTTATATATCTACATTTAAGAAAATGGCAGTTTATCAGTTAATCATTAGTCGATTGCTAAAATAAATCACCTTTAGATTAACTCAATTGATAACTTCCATCCTTAAGAGGTAGACATGAACCTGTTCTGCAAAAGTCTGAAAATCAGCCCCCCCCCTTAGGTGCAATGCAACCACCAGGTGATTTCTGCATTATCAATTGTCACCATACTGTAACTTAGCATCTTTGTCACTAAATTTAGGGGAGAAAAAAGAATCTGAACGGGCTGCACAGTGGTAGCACTGTTGCCTTGCAGGGTTCGATTCCCGGCCCGGGGTCTTTCTGCAGCGAGTTTGCATGTTCTCCCTGTACATGCGTGGGTTCTCGTCAGGTACTCCGGCTTCCTCCCACAGTCCAAAAACATGACTGTTAGGTAAATTGGTCTCTCTAAACGTTCCCTAGGTGTGAGTGTGCATGGTTTTGTCCTGTCCGTCTCTGTGTTGCCCTGCGACAGGCTGGCAACCTGTCCAGGGTGACCCCACCTCTCGCCCGGAACGCAGCTGGAGATAGGCACCAGCACCTCCTGACCCCATACAGAAAATGGAAGAATGGATGGAAATAAATCTGAGTCAGCAGATCAGGCTTGATAAAAATCGTAATCAGCCAGAAAACTGCAATCAATGCACCTCTGCTAACATCTGTTCAGCCCACAGTGCTGTGCTGCATCACAGACATAAACAACAACAAGATGGAAAAAATGATTATCAATATTGGCCTGTTTTAGATTGATGTGTTAAAATTACTAACAAGCCAATACGTTGATGCTTATTGTGCCTGTCACAATACGTTTTTCCGGACAGTTCCAGAAATTATTGCAATAAGCAAGGATATTGTTGTTTTGAGACCATTTTCAAATAACATATGGAATAGTAATACAAGAACAGATTCTCAAACATCAATATGAGAATTTAACACTAGAACTAGAATACATTTTAAATCCAAATTTAATAAACAAAACAGAAGCAAGAAATAAAATGAATTAAGAAGTCTAAAAAAAAAATTCCCCTAAAAACTTTAGTCTTCCAGTCTATGGTAGACAGAAAGAGACAAAAGAGAAAAACAATACATCTTTGAACTTTAATTTATCATGTGATCAATTGATTTATTGAAAAATGCCTAATGCTTATATGTCATGGATCTCTAATTTATGTGTCCAAAGATGTTTGAGGCACATACAAGTCAGGGCAGCATGTGACAGCTAATAGAGCAGTAATCCACCTCAGGTTCTGTGCCACATGTTTCCACCCTTCCTGTCTGAAACGCCTATTAAAAGCAACAAGCACCATAAATCTCTAAATCACTGGGTGTCTGAACCTTTTCACAAACCACTAACAGTTCTACTTATTCAATGTTTCTGTAAATTCCCAGATCACACAGTGGGTATGATAAATAAAGGATTTGACAGGAATCTGAGACAGTCCTGATCTTCACTAGGTTATGCACAATAGAAAAATAAAATACCAGGCATCTGAGAGAAAAACAGAACTAGGATAAGTAACATCCGCTGTCAGCTCTCACTTACCTTCCCCATCTTCACTGGTCATTCCCAGGAAGCCCTGGTCCTTAGTGGTTTCAACAATCCTGGAGTCATAGACTGAAGAATCCACCAGCAGACTCCGGGCATGCCCCAAAGTCAGCATGCTGCTTTCAGCCATGGCAGGTTCAAACCTTTCAGGGAGTGTGCAGAAACACAAAAGAGAAGAACACCGATATTATTTGTTTTGCAGCAGTTCATAAATTGATTTGGTGAACTTTAAATAGCGAGGAAAAAGCTGTTTTATTTTAGAATAAAACAGCGAGATAAATAAAAATAGCATGAGATAATAGTTGATGCATGCTAAATAATGAAATTCTATGCTTAGTCAGCGGCTATACAGAAAATGAAATACGGATTCAATGTCTTAAATCTTAATAAAAAGCAGACCTACAGCTTACCTTCGATTAGGTATCTAGCTAACTTAGCTAACTGCTGAGTTGCAAAGATAACTAGGTAGAACTCAATTATCTCCGGTTAACGTCTCTTCAAACCAGTTCGTTAGGTTCGCCAAAGAAAAGCTCCAGCACCAGTCAGTGCATGTTGTTCCAAAACGGTAAAAAGAGTCTAATAAGCTTTTCTGTTCGCTTACATTTATTTACCTCAATGAAATTGTCAGTGTTCTGTTAGAGCTCAATTCAAAAATGAAGGCAAACAACAGAGCTCCGTGTGATTGGTCTGGAGTGACGGAACGCCTTCTTGCTTCCGCTTGGCGAGTCTTCTGATTGGTCCGTTCGTTCAAATTCACAATACACAGCTCATACGGGTCAGTCCTGTTACATTCAGGTTCTATCGTAAATATTTTATCAATTACGTTACTGTATAATGAGTTTATTTAATTTTACCTAATTTAGTTAAATAACACCCAGCAGTATTAATCAACGAAATGATCGGTTTTATTTCTTTATTATGGTAAATTATCAACAGGGAAAGTAAAAGCTATCTCCATTCAAAGAATTAAGCATAATTACTATTTTTGAAAAACAAAGCATGAGACTTATCTCAGTGCTCAAACCAAAACAAATGACAGATCATTTTTTGAATCATTAATGCCATTGTTGTTCCTAATATTTAATGAAGCACAATAAACAGAATGCCTCCAACTGGGTCCACTGGTTTCAGGCTTTTCTGTAGAGCAGAACATTTAGGTCAACCAAACCTTGTATGTGATCATGTCTCACCCACAACCTGCAAGGATGAGCGGGGATAGATGGATGGATTGTATTTCAATCCATTCCTTTGTTTTGAGATTAATATTTGTTTCATTTTTGTATCAGTTTATTTTAGTGCTAATTTTTGGTTTAGAAGTTCATTTGGAGTTTGTGTTTATTTCTGTTACTTTGTAATGTTTGCTCAGTTACCCAACCAGCTCTTAACCAAGCTGATCTGCATCCTCATGGTTAGTCTCAGCTGATTCTCGTTTCATTCAATATCAGACTGGACCTAGTGTTTTGTTGTTGTTGTTGTTGTTGTTTCCTTCTTCCATTTGACTCCTGCTATATCCTCAGTATGCTTTTCACATTCCTGAGCTGTCAGATTCTGGTCCTCTCACCACTCTGACATCCACAGCTCTTCCTCTTCTCCAACTTTGAGTGTTTAGTCCTCGGGAGGGCTCTCACTCTGGAACAAAGCTTTGTCAGGAAGTCCTCCAACCTTTGTTTTCTCTGCTCTTCAACGCTCTGTCACCAAGGACCAACAAATACAATCACTGTTGGTTGAAACTCCAGCAATGCTACTCAGAGGCAGGTGGGGTAGGGGGACTACAATAAATCCAATTTAAAACCGAAATACTGTTTTGTGTGTATTGATCATTTTAACATTATGTAAAACTAAAGTAGCTGAAGGCAGTTGCTCATTAAATTTGGGGAAATGCTTGTATGCTTGTAAATATTGTGTTAAATAATTTTCCCACCACATTTGTATTGCACTTTATCAAGTCCAAAGGACTTCAAAACCCTTCAGTCATTCACACATTCACACACTGAAAGCTGCTGGATAGCAGCCACTGCTGCTCTGGGGCAGTCTAACAGAGGAGAGGATGCCATGCACTGGTGCCACCTGCTGGCGCCAGTACATGGCAATAATTTATATGTTGCTACATACAAACTAATTGCAAAGCATAAAGTACTCCTTTAAAACACTTTAAGATCTACACCACAATAAACAGTATTCGATTTAAGATTAAAATCAACAACCCCAGTTTCATTTGCAGGAAGCCAAGACATACAGTACATGCTGAGTTTCATTATGTACATTATCAAGTTGCCCAGTTCATTAAAAAAGGATTATTTATTTTCCTCGTACGTTTAAAACAATAACAAACTAGTATATAAAATGTTATTTTTCTGACACAGTAAGATAATCTTGTAGTTTCTGATTTAATCATGAAGGCATTGCTCCAATGACCAAGGTTTCCTTTTAGAGTTCAAGTGTAGTTTGAGTTTTTAGTTTACACTAAAGTCTTTTATTCGCTCTTGAGTTAAAACGTTTTTTGTTTTTTTTTTTTATGAGAACCCTTAAGTATGTGTTCTGATGTAAATAAAATATATGAAAGCTGTTATTATTTGAGACCAGACAAGAAGCATCAAGCATTTAGGACATCATAATATTTTTTTCTTAATTTATGGTGCCATCTTGGATCAGTGAAAAGCAGATAAAACAAATTGGCACTGGAAAGGCAGAAAACATTATGCATTCAATCCTCTCTTCCTCTTCAGAAGGATCACAGACCCGGTTGGAATGGCACTTCTCCAGAGGATTCATGATCAATGACAGAAAAACAGATATCCACTGATACCTTTTATGATTCAGTAGCAATCCTTTACATTCTTTTCCTCAGTAGCCAACTCACAAGACTTTTATTTGAACACAGCCTTCCATGACGGCAATACAACGCTACATTCAAACGAAGCAGACATCGTGAGTCTTCGGATTGATCATTTATCTGTCTTGATAAAATCTCATCTCAACAACTCTCTTCTTAATGTGCTTTAACATCAACCTGCCAGTGGGACTAAAGATGGAAACTAGCCAACTGGCTATAATATTATGCATTTACATGTAAATGTTCATATCTACTGTACATACTGGGCAAGTTTTAAAAAATAAACTTGAGAACTTCACGATAATGTGGAGAATTGTGCCTCTTTTTGTTTCATTGATCCAAATGTGGAAATGGTGATTCCTAGCTTCACCAGTCAATATTGTTCAGTCCAGTGATCACTCTGTGGAATCGGCTTTTTGAGTTTTATCTCAAAGGTTCCAAGTGTTTGCCAAAAACTGCAAGAGCAAGCGTTTAGGCGCCCTAACGGATTCCTCAAACGTACATGAAAGAATCAAATGAACACTCCAGGTATGCTTTAGATGATATGGAATAACATGAAGTCTTTTTTTGTAATGTCTGTAAAGGATGAATTGTAATGCTTGGTGTGGAACCTAGAAAGAATAGTGTGTACAGTGGCACAGAGTAATAGGGATCCTTAAAAAAACTAATTCAAACTTCTTCATCCAATGCTCATAAAAGAAGATATAAGCGGCATAATGAAGGAGGATTGTTGTGATGATGTGCTGAAGGCAGAGTGTCGGTAAGAGCAAGAGCTTTTTAAAGAGACAGAGACCAATTTAAGGCATGTAGCTGGGATGTCAAATTTCTTTTAAGTCATGTTTGATAAATATACAATATTTCTATACCAACTGAAGTTAACAATTACTTTATTGTGCTAGAAAATAGGATTATGTGCCTGGAAAATGTATAATACTGCCCCTTTCAGATTAATATTTTGACTGGGTTTTCTAATGAACAGAAAGTAGAGGTTGCAGACTAGCATGTACCACAGATCTAAGAAAAATAAAGAGCTTTTCAAGAATGTGTGGACATTGAGCAAGCTGTGATTATTCTATCATGTATAACTAATGTTGACGATGTTACCGACTGCCTGGAGACATAGAGAAATAATGCAATTCAAATGCACACAAAAAGATACTGCAGCCACAGGAAATGGAAACAAAATGGAAAATGCGGCAAATCACAAAATACCTGCTCCACACTCCCCCTGGTGGTCGAGAAGTTCCATTTTATGAAAAAATCTTTCAGCATTTCATACTTGGTAATTGCAGCATTTTCATTTTACTTCTATTTCCAATAGTTGCAGCAATTTTTGTTTGCATTTGTTTTGCTGATTGTAAGTTTTTGCTCCTATGTTCTGTGATTGCAGTTCTTTTCTTTTTGTTTTGGATTTTGTATCACATTTTCACCTATCAGCTACCATGTAGAGAATAGAGAAAAAAAAGAAAAGTCAAAAAGCAACAAGGCAACAACTTTCATATTGTAAAGGTATTTTATCATAGTGAGCAATATTTACAATATAATAACAGATACAATATACATTCCAGAGTTGAAAAGATTCTAACATTGTTCATGATGCAGTATAACAGAATTATTTCCTAAAGAAAGATGCAGCATTTTCCAATTAATTCTGGTCTACCAAATATGTGGGTCAATGCAAATTACACTCATGGATCAATTCTTATAGACAAATCATTCATTAATATACTTATTAAGGGGCTCACTGTATGTTATACTGTAACACAATAATATCTTTCCCTATGGTATGTATCCAGTTGTCTGACAACCTTTCTTTCCAACACATTACAGCCTGTAACCACAGTAATTTAAACAAGATATAATCTGTCTGAGAGTGAATAAGGGAAGCTATATGTCAATGTTCTCAAAGTGATGTCATCACAATACAAATGTCCAAAGATGCATGTTCCACAGAGGGGAACAAGTGTATATAGATTAAAAAAGATTCAATACAAATGTTTTATCTACATCATGAAACATACGCTGCTTACTGAAGATTAGTTCTCCAATAGTGTTTAGAGCATATTGCATTCTAGTCTGAAGTTTTTATTTAGTGTACTTTAGATTATGGTTAGAATGATAGTTTGCAGTGTCCCTAAATGGTAGCTTTTCACAGATTGGGGGCCAGCACTACGGTAAATTTTGAAACACAACTACTGTCTTAAAATTTTTAGCTTTCACTCTTGGTCTCAAAAATATTATGATGTAAATTTAAACAGAATGTGACAGTGAGCTGAATAAACAAGTCCTTCTGCTGCTGACCCTGACTGTGAAATGTAACAAACAGAAATGTGTCAGAACAAGTTAATTAGACAGAAGAAACTGTGTCAAACAGTTTTCTGAATATAACCACTTAGCATTTATTTTCCTGTCACTGTGCAGCCCTAGAACAAATATTAAAAACAATATTTGAGTGTGTCCTGTCTGCAGGTGCAAGGTCAAAAACAGCAACTCAAAGTGTGAAATATTTTTTTACAGAATCGCATTATGTAGAAATGAGTGTGAGTTTTTCTCTGGGCCATGAAGCATAACATGTCGCAGAGACAAATCGGTTTCTGAACAGAGAAATGATCATTTCCTTCAAAAGCAATGTGGTTTTTTCTCATACTTTCCATGATGATGTACAAAGGAGAAAATGGAAAACACATCAGATTTGATTGTTTTTTTTTCTGCAAGGAAGTGATTTAACCATCATTAGCTGATAAAAAGAATTTGTTGTGAATTAGACTTTCCAAGATGCAAGAACCCCTGACAGAGAAAATGTGTTCATCTTGCACAATCAGTCAAAGCCCAAGATGGTCATTTAATCATGGTTGCATGTGACTCTGCATACTGTGCTATTGGCGTCATGGGCTTGCTCCACTTTTAGGCTCATAAGAGCTAATTCTGGATGGAGCAGAACCCCTCTTCATGAAGCTGGAGCTGATCTATCAGTATGCAGATCCATTTCTGTCTGCTCAAATGAAAAACATAACCAGCTTTATAGTCAACTAAAACAATGTTTTCCAACCACTGTGCTGCAGCACACTAGTGTGCCGTGGGTGATCGTCAGGTGTGCCGTGGAAATGATCCAATTTCACCCAATTGGTCTAAAAAGATTTTTTGAAAACAAATTAATTATCTACAGATGATATGCCACTTTCAAGTGTTTGTGTTGAAGTATTGACTAGCGGCATAATCATGTAATTTCCTTATCACTAGATGGCAGTAGGTACATAGTAGTGCACATTAAAACAAGAAAATTAGTGATGCATGAATGTGACAGGTAGCGGTGAGATAATTGTACCTAGCAAGACTGTGATGACAGTGATGGAAAAGTTTTTGAAAAGAAAAATGCTAACTCCGATCTGGTCCCTGGATTCGGAGCCAGATGAAAGCCCTAGTATGAGTGGATATCAACAGAGGGCAAATACAGTGAGCTTTTTCTTTTCCAAATATTATTGCTTCTCTCAGAATAAGATTTATTTTCTATATTCTGGCTAAGAGTATGCTTGTGGACAGAATTAGTCAAAGTTGTAGAAAACAGTTTTCTACAACCTCTTTAAACCTCTTTTAATTGTTGTGCCACTGTTCAGGTGAATTTTTGAAGTTGACATGTTAAGTGCAATTTGAAATAAGTAATATAAAATATGTTAAAAAAAGAATTTTTTGTGTTTATTTGATAAGACATTTGATAAGAATTCCTATATATTTAATTTATGCGACTATGGAGTATCATTTGTTTAGATTTTTGGTTCATGATTCTTTCAATGAAAACAATGTACCTTGGCTCAAAAAAGGTTGAAAAATACTGAACTAAAACACACTAAACAAGCCCCAACAAACTAACTCTGTGCAAAAATTGCCCCCGAGTGACATAAAAATCATTAGTTTTTATCACCTACATGTTTTTTTCAGGACGTCCACTTATATAAAACCAAGTAAAGATATTTTATATTAAGAGCTGTTAAAGTAAGGTATATATTTTGCAGTGTTTCTGCAGCTATTAATTTTTTACTGATGTGAAAAAATGCAAGTCAGAACAGTCTCCTCAGGAAATATTCAGATTTCTTAAGTTGTTTCAGACTAAATGCAATCACAATAATATTCACCTAACAAGTCATAGAGAAACTGAAATCATGATATTAAGAGTTTTGTTTTCACAAGTGTATTGTCTAATGAGACAATGCAGCCACAAAGGAGACATTTTTTGGGTTTTTTTTTTCTTTGTTCTGGTACCATTCCTAGATAATGCAGAGGGTTGAGTCAGGCAGATCAGAGGAGCAAGAACCCTATTAATGTCTCAGATTTACACTGATTTGTAGATACGTTTTCTACGAATGTTTTAATTCAATTCATTAAAACATTACACTTTTAGTTTGCTGGTTGGGTAAAAATAAAAGTCACATTTCTGGATTTTTTACATTTTTGGAGGTCCACATGTCCTTTTCACTTCATAATTTTGACCTGTGTGGCAAAACGTTTTGATGTAATTAAACAAAAACACTAAATACTTAGGCTGAGAATACAATAAAGAATATCAAGCATTTACCAAGAGACACATGTTTTTGTGATGGGGCACTGAACAGGCTCTCTTACTATGAAGAAGTTATTTCCTTCTTTCAACAGAAGCGATTAAAGAGCAGCTTGAGGAGCAGAAGAAAGCAACTTCAAGAAAATTTGCTGATGTCAATAAATGTCAATTTCATCTTTTCACATTGTTAGCTTATTTTACCAGCAGCATTTTTGAATGAATTGAAAATAATTTTTAAAAGTGCAATATATGAAGAGCTCTGAATATTTTCTGAAGAGACTGTAAATCTGAAGTTATGGGATGTTTACTATATATAGCCGCTCCACTCAGTGGGAGTAAAAATTAGGAATGCAACAATATGAACATTTGGGCCAATATCAATAGCTGATATTAATATTGCTGCTATGGATAATAACCAGTACTATGTATGCCTGACTTTCCCAGTGCTTCTCTGTTTGAGGGTTGCTGCATCAACATTACTATCATATGACCAAACAAATACCACACGACCAACGTCCTTCTCTCCCGTCTGGAAACAAATGACAACAAGATAGAAAAAAATATCACTTCTTAATATTGTCCCAGGGCTGCACAGTGGTGCAGCTGGTAGCACTGTTGCCTTGCAGCAAGAAAGTGCTGGGTTCGATTCTTGGCCCGGGGTCATTCTGCACGGAGTTTGCATGTTCTCCCTGTGGATGCGTGGGTTCTCTCTGGATACTCTGGCTTCCTCCCAGAGTCCAGAGTCTAAATTCTCTCTAGGTGTGAGTGTGTGTGCATGGTTGTCTGTCTTGTCTGCTACTGTGTTGCCCTGCGACAGACTGGCGCCTCTGGAGCATAGCTGGAGAAAGGCACCAGCACTTCCTGACCCCATTAGAAAATGGATGGATGGAATATTGGCCAAGTTTGATTTATCAAATTGATGTATTAAAAAAGTTACTAATCAATCGATATTGATGTTAGTGCTGATACATTGTGCATCCCCAGTAGAAATGATTTTAAAAATACAGGAGAAGGCTTTCTAACAGTGGTACTCGAAAAAGTTCCAGCTTCTTCCTGCAGGAGTCTCACTGAGAAACATCAGTAAATAAAACAAAAAAAATGACAGCAATAAGAGCAAGGCATATCTGTTGTCCATTAAAAAGAAGTACAAGTAGATCTAATCCTTTTAAATTACATGTTGAAGACTGCAGTTATGAAGCTGATAAACGTCTGACATCAAAGTCAAATGGATTACAACAGTCCACTGGTATTTATTTGCAGTCCTGAGATACATCTTCCCAAGTACTGATGCTGTTTTCTTCATTCTCAGAGAGTGCTGCTGTACACAGATCACTGAAGATATCTGGGAAAACAGGGAGAAAAACAGTCAATTCAACTTCATAGTGAGGAAAAAAATGAAACATGAGAAATACACAGGTTCACATTCAGTTATAGTGGTTGTGTTTAGGAATCACAACACAAGACAGGAGAAGTCATCACAGGCAGCAGAGCGAATTTAAAAAATAAATTTCAAATACAGTGAAGCTCGACTGCTATCCAGAGAGGTCAGTTTGCTTCAAATAAATATGAAACGGCAAGCAAGGAACAAAAGCAAATAACAGGAGAAAGAATGAGCAGTTATTTTAGAGTCACAGCACCAAAACAAATGAAACAAGTCTACAGTAATCATCTAGGAACCAGGTTCAGGCTTAACAGGAGGATTTGTTAGAGACAGAGGGAACAAAGAACATAAATAGAAATGGATGTTTTAAGGGAGAAATCAGTCAGTGTTGTGACTGATGCAAATCCAGACAGTTCTTTTTAGATTGTACTTTTAGTCCATGATCTACATGCTCTTTACGCACCACGACCAGCTGAAAAATTCTCAAAAGGGGATGGAGGAAGAAAAAAGTTCTTCCTCCAGTATTACACCTCTGATCCACCCAGGAGGCAGTAATAGACCCATTACAGTAAGAGGCGACTGTGGAACAAGTGTGGCACAATTATATGTTTGAAGGCAAAGACGGCAGCAGCACAGAGGGAGCAGAGACGCTAGAGGATCTTTCAGTGCCTGACTGACCTAAGAAATAAGTTGATCAGCAGAATCCGATGCAGATAACATCAAGCGAGTTTTCTTCTACATTTCAGACCCAGGTTATTCCTACCTCCGGCAGTCTGATCTGTCATCACTAGAGTCAAAAAGTTTGGTCATGACAGGAAATGAGACTGTTTCACTCAAAACATAAAACAATGTAAGAACAGCATCAGTAAAAATTACTCTGTTTCTATGTATATTTAAATAAAACCAAAAAGGGCTGTCTAGCTATATTGATGCCCTTCTAATTAGGCAGTGGTGATGAGCTCCATGTCTTCAGGGTCGGAAGGCCTCCTTCCCATCACCCTAACCTTTTGCTCCCTCCAAAGTTTCTCTATCAGATTCAAGTCAGAGCTCTGGCTGGGCCACTCAAAATTATTAAAGGGCATTGATGTACTGTCAACATTGTTGAGCTTGATGTCATGTTGTAGTGTTATTCCTTCATCAAAAACATGAGTGTTGCTTTTATTCCTTTATGCATGTTTGAAAAATCCTTTTATCTTCCATGGCAACCATTCTGCCATGCCAAAAAATTTACATGATTTACATGACAGTGCTACAAGACGGGATCATGTGCCTGGAAAATTTAGAACACCATTCCTTTATTACTTTTAATTTAGAGGGAACATGTTAATCAAGATTATTTGATACTCAAATCTGCCAGGTATATGAATAATTATGAACTTAACTGTACATACCATGACCCTTTGGTTGTACGATCCCAACTGTGATCTCACCAAACTTAACTTGAATAAAGTCATAAAAAAGAACATCAAATAAATAACATGAAGACTCCAAATGATAAACTGAAGCAGTTTAACACCATAACATGGAAGACCCCTGAACACAGATCACAGAAAATTTCAATAACATTTCAGGTGAGAAAAAGCTAATCAATCTTTCTGGAAAACTGGAATCACCAGCAGACCTGGCAGACCTGGACATACATCAAAACAGAGGAGGGACAGTTCTCCTGACAGGTCATCTGTGCCTTGGTGGCTCAGCGCCATGTGTCTGACATAGCACAGAACAACACTCACATCATGCAGATTTGAGTGACAGTAAATGGCATGATTTGAGTTTTTCTCTGTGTTTATTTTGAGTTTTCTGTGTCTTTGAGTCTCCATGTTGTTCTGTTTCCCCTTGATTATTCCCAGGTGTGTCTCGTTTCCATGATTACTCTCTGTGTATTTAACCCCACCTGTGTTCTTTGTTCCTTGTCGTCCAAGTCATTGGTTGTTCCAGTCTGTCTATTTTGTCCATTCGTAAACCCTTTTGTTACCTGTGTTATGTCCTCGTCTTCTGCTCAGCAGTGTTGCCAGGATTTTGGACTTTGGATTATTTTTTCATCATTAAAACCATAATTTCATTTCAACCTTGTTCCACCGCATTTGCCTCATCACCTCCACACCCGCACTTCATGACAGCAAGCTTTCTGCTTTAGCTGGAACATCCACTGCCTTCATACTGCAAAGAGCATTTTAATGAAGTTTTCATTACAATGCTATTTTAATGAAAAATAGCATTTTAATTTAATTACACAAGTAATAGTACTATGTTACTAGTGTAATATAGCACACTAGTAACATAGTGTAATATAGTACTATTATTGTACTGTATTACTAACACACACACACTTATATATATATATAATCTCATCAGACCTAATTTAATATTTATTACATTTTCAGAATACATTTCCTTCTTAATGTTATAACCACGTGACGCTGCCAATGATGACAGAAACAGGTAAAGGCTTTAATTTTCTGACTGCTGCTTTTGTTTTTGCTTTCTTTCCCAAAGTCTGACAGCACCAGAACTTTACGTAGGTAAACATTAAGGCTGTGAATAATTACTCTTTCATAACGCAACAATGGGCAATGGAGGGAGATCTGACCTTGTTAAACAGACCTTGTTACAAAGACATGAAGTGAGGTCAAAATGGGTGGAGGCAAGAAAACAAAATATAAACTACTGTGTATTTTCACACAGAAATTACATGAATACAGTATTTTATAAAAAATGATCACACCCCTTCATCTCTTTTATATTGTATCATATTACAACTGCTTCCTCCATGAATTTATCAAATAGTCCAACACAGAGGGAAGTAATTCACATCTGAAACAGACAGAAATGTGACAGGGGGAAAAAGATGAGATGTTCATATTTTTATAGATGGAAGCTCAGCCTTACCTAAATTTTCATATTATTATTGAGCAGCGAATATTCAGAAAATATTTATGGTCCACATTGGTCTGCTACAGAGCTCGACTGCCAACCCATATTTCATCTATTGCTCTGACATGTTCAGCTTTTCCTAATTGTGGTGGTCAGAAACTTGATCTCCATTTGGTCTCATGCAGTTTTTAAACAGTCACTTATCTGGGCCCCTATAACATCAAATCCTCTCTCTGGCGTCAAAATATGGCAAAGCAAAGGAATAGATGTAAGACTCCAGCGCTTTGTCAGTAACTTGTATTCCCAGATTATCTTCCCGGGACTTCGTCACTTTAATCATATTCATTCATCCTCTGTTTGGACACAATGTATAATGCAGTTCAAGGTGTTTCATTGAACTAAAGCCAAATTGGAGAAGAAATAATAACCTGGAGGATAGCTGTCCTCAGTGCAGACACACAGGGATTTGTACATTGTGTTTTTATAAGTCATAGCTACATTTTGTTTTTTCTATACATTTGGCTTAGTCGTCATTGAATGTTTGTATGACTTACCACTAGGTGGTATGTATTGTTAGAGTTGTCTTATACTGCATCTGTCTGCCATTTGTGTAAAAATAAAAAATAAAATTTTAAAATGAAGTGTTGAAAAAAGATATGCATATTTCAAGCAATAGGCTGGATTCAGTGACATTAAAATTCAACGCATCATACCAAAGCTCTTCCATGCCCCCACACTTCAACCTCCTATCCACAAGCTATTCACTTCCTCCCATCCCTGCAGCACTGGTCTGCTCACATTTACCCAATCCATTTCCTTCAGTGCCACTGGAGAGTGAGGAAGCAATTATGAGACTGGAGTAAAGGGCGGAAGACAGGAGAAGATGAGTGGGTGTTAGAGTAAAGCCATTGGCAGTTAGTCAGAAGTGGCCAGTATTGTTATTTAATAGAGTGACCTCCTTTAGATGGCGTTTGAAGTGTAGAGCAAAGGACCAGCCCTGGCCCCTCTGTTAAAAGGTTCTTGATTAGCCTAGAATATAGAACACAATAAAGAGAAGGGTCTTCACTGAGACACTGGAGTAGCTCTAAAACAATCACACTTTTCACAGTTTATATTCTGTATAAATCCCATCCCAAACCTTTATCATATGAAGCATCTACACAGAGCCACACGAACTACACCAGAACTGTAACAAACAAACATTGAGATGAGATAAAATGAGAGTTACACTGAAAACAAAGACAATTACAGCAATGGCAATCTTCAGTTCAATACTAAAGTTTCCCACATACTTGGATATATTGTGCATAATATGTGAGCAGCGCAGACTCTCCGCACTTACCGCAGATGGTTGAGATTTCAAAGTTGAGTGTTTTCTACTTTTCTAGTAACAAATGGTTAATTTTCCACAATCCAAATGGATACAGGCATGTTTGATAAGCAAGTTAATCCGGTTTCTTCTCCATTATGATGGGGCACAAAGTGATAGCCACTCTGCGTGTTCTGGCGACTGCTTGCACTGATGCAACAGTATTGGCTCAGTGGTTCACACAGAACAGCTCGATCAGAACACCAATTCCTGCCATATGGGTCATTGATGGCTCACTAATGTCAACTTGGTGACATAACATATTTTATCACATTGTGACAAACTGTTGTAGTACTATGACAACATGTTAGCTAATGTTAAAGCAACAAAATAAATGTGGGTGACCATGGCAAACAGTGAGCGTTTAAAGTAACTGTTTCTACAGTCAAGATGCATATATATCTGCTGTGTTTACAAACAAATAATCCCTCTATAGGATTGTAGCTTATCAATGGTAGCAGGGAAAGCAAACAAAGCCATTCAGTCAATGTTGCCCATGCTTTCAAATACAATTAAATTCCAAGCAAGGAGAATTTTAATACATTTTAATACTTGCAAATATGTAATGGCACCCCGCCTCTCGCCCGGAACGCAGCTGGAGATAGGCACCAGCAACTCCCGACCCCGTTAGGGAGAAGGGTGACAGAAAATGGATGGATGGATGGATGGATGGATGTAATGGCCCTACTCCTTGGGTTGCTTACAGTGCAAACAATTTCCGGTAAGCTACATCGAGCTGGCACATTACACATCATGGCCAAACAATAGCAATTGGGTAAAACCTAATCTAATTGTTCCAAACTGCAACACAGTCCATGCCTCCAGCAAGCAATCGTTTTCCAATCGTTTTTACCAGATGTACGGGGTTGAAAAATTTACCTTGGTGCAGATTTACACAAAGGTAAATCTGCACAGATGTTCACTTTGAGTCCACCTAAAATATGCATGGCCCTCCGCAGAGTGAAATATACTGGAGTATGTGGAGGCCTTTAATTAAAGAAGCTATAACTTGTAACCCATTACGTTCTAGGTATTATACGGCAGCCGAGGGGGGTGAACAGATCTTAACAAGAAGATCCATCCATCCATCCATCCATCCATCCATCCATCCATCCATCCATCCATC
>VMRN01000061.1:2233113-2271684 GCA_010277015.1 Poeciliopsis turrubarensis
ATCCATCCATCCATCCATCCATCCATCCATCCATCCATCCATCCATCAGTCCAGGCTAATAAACTTTTAATTAGTCTTTTGAGCTAGATGGTTAAAATCTCTCTTTGTTACCAAAAATTAAAAATCATTTTGTGTGGTGAGAATCTAACTTTACTAGCAGAATGTATTATGTAGAAGGACAATGGATTCAATTGGCATCAACCAAAACCAGATTTTTGGGTGTAGTTAAGTCGTTGTAAGAGCACAAACTCTGATAATAATGACCAACCAGTACATCTGATCCAATCAACATTCTTAAAGAAAACCCAAACATGCTTTAAGTTCCCTTACTAAACTAGAATCAGTGAGCTGAAAATGGTTGCAGGTGAAAATTAGAGGTGATTTGTTACAAGAAATAGTTTTATAATTTAGCTTGGCCTTTCTTTTCAAGCCAGAGAACATGCAAATGTGGGTGCAGACATTTTTCCCTACACTGACCTTTTGTGAATTAATGACAGTTTCATATGGCTTGAGAAGGTTAAAGTTTTAATGCATCATTAGTGTACGCTCTGCTGCCTCCTCCACTCAGCCACCAGCAGGCCTCAGCCCTCAGATCAACATCACTCTGAATATAAAGGAAGATTCAATAATTGTGCATGACTTTGATGGAATTCTTTCTCTATTTGGCTATTGTAAATTAGTATCAACAGTGTGTTTGAATGGATTAGTGATATGTGATATATATATACATCAACCTACAGTCACAGGAGCAAACACAGAGTACACTGGATGTACAACACAGGCATATGTTTAATTTGGCTTCTGTAGTGTATATACACCCAAACACATGAAATCACAAGTAGCATATTAAGGAAAACAAAAAAATATGAAGAAAGCTCTCCACACGCGGATAGCATAAGTTTGGTGCACACAGCAGAGCACTATCAGTTCTGCTTCAGTTGATTCAACAAAAAAAAGAGCCATGGAATGGGGGGACTTATGAATTCTTCATGCTCCTCATGGAGGCGAGACAAGTACGAGTGAGAGAGACCTTTTAAAAACCCATAGATGAAGACGACAGGAGACAGTCTTAAGAGCTGAAATATGTATGAGCTGATGAAAAATGAGAATAGTTACAACAAGTCAAGCTTTTATCTAACAGAGTATCAGTTCCCTCCAAGTCCATGTAGCCCAAAACAGTCTTTCAGCTAGACTGCAGACACCGCTTGTTCATAGAGGCAGAGCCTTCCTCTTCTTCGCTAAGATGTACACTTAGAAGGAAACAGATTAAGTATTCATTAAAAGTGACTTTCTTGTACTCGCCTTCCACAATTTGCATTGGAGACCTTAAAAAACAAATATTGTGTCAGATTGCTTGATCATAGTTATGATGGAGTCAGAGATTCCTTGGAAATCCCACCAAGGTCTGAACAGGGAAGTTGCTGCTCTGCTCCTTCCTCCGTTTCATTATAACTCATTAATGTGATCAAAGTTGTCAAACTCCTGGGCAGCTATTTCAACTATTGCTGAGTTTTATAAGTGAGGCAGCCATATTGGATGACAACAAACCTCCAACTGGTAGGGCATTGGTCCTCAAATCCAGGAGATTTGGTGTCCTGTCATTTTTACATGTCTCTGCTTCAACACAGAGACATGTGTTGAGTTAGAAAATCAAGTCATTCGCAGGACTAAGGAGATCATCCAACCATTTGATTCGGGTGTGTTAGAGCATGGACACAGGTCCAACAACACGCCATGGAGAGTTGCAGGACTCTCCATGGCCTGGATTTGAGGATGTCTGTTCTAAGGCACGTCTGTTCTTTTTCCAACAACAAACTCCGTCCCAACAAAAATAAAACTAAATCACTTTATTCAGTCAAGTAGCCAATTGCTACAAAGATTTATGTACAAGTGTGTTTTTGTTTTTATACCATAACACTACTTTTGAAACTGTAGCGTAGTGTTTTGTATGTATTGTAAATCTACATGAAGCAAATGATATTCCACGAAAGATTGAGCAATTGTTCAGCTCAAGCCGAACTAAGAAAATGAAAGGATTTTGCCAAAATTGTGTATCAAACAGCAGAGACTCCATCCCTGGATTGAGATGAAGATATCTACAGGCGTTTTCTGACAAGTGTGGAGTAAGCCAGTAATTGGGGTCATTTACTTAAGGCTGAATTTTGATAGACAAGACAGCAATATGCTGTTATTGTTACAGGGACGTTGGAGCTGTGTTCTCTTAAAATGAGTCTTAATAGAGGGTTTATATGAATGCCAGTGCAAGTGACTTTGCTCTCCAAAATGGCCTTCCATATCGCCCAGATTTTGTAGTAGTGGTGCATGCAATAATCACTGAGTAACAAAACGTCAGAGGTGCACATCCAGGCTCTGAGGTAGCACGGTGTGGCTTCTGCGTCAACAATCATCTATAAACATAGCTCTTCAACGTCCCTCAAACAAGACACTGAAGATGAACAAAGGATGGATTTTCTAGCATATCAATTGAAACATAAGCAAAGGAAACAAAAACAGGAACATTAGTAGACAGGGGCGAGTAAGGGGGGGAAAGTTATGACAATTCCAAGGGCCCCTAACCAACAGGGGGCCCACCACAATTTTTTTGTTGTTGTCGTTCATAGAAATAAAAAAAAAAAAAAAAGGTCCCTGTCAATTACAAAATTAATTGACAGGGAAATTGTTTTTAGCAGTAAAAATTAATGTTACCACTCCAAGACCAAAAAGCACATATTTGCCCTGACTGAAACCCCCCTGATCTGCATGACATGATTTGTTCCTGCTTGGAGAGCTTGATGGTGACGGTGTTCAGCAGCAGTCAGTGGAAGACAAGAACGACTGTGGCAGTTACTATGCCGTTCAGAAAAACAATAAAGTTAAGTTTTCAGAAAATAAAGAGACACATAGAGTGTCAATTTGTAACCCAGTTTTTCTCAGAGAGGTGGGTAGACTGTGTGAGATTATTAACCGTTCAGCATAGTTAGCTAAGCTACAGACTACTGCTTGCCTCTATTTCACTAACATTTAATGAATTAAGCAACAAAATTACCAACATCTTCATATATTTAACTTGTACCTGTATTTTTTTTACCACATTTAACAACAGATGAGTCAGTCAGCAGCGGTTCTAACCCACGTCCCTCCTGACAAGCCTCTCCTAAGAGAAATTATATGTAACATTTATAAAATTTTTTTTTAGAAATAACCAATCAGTGGCAGGAGTTTTGGTGCTGTCAATCACAATCCCATGCAGCTGCTCATCCTCCTCCCCCTGGCTCTGTGCTATGCTGTCTTGGTTCAAAAAGTTATTTCTTTTGATGAAGAGCATTTTTGTTAACATTTTAGTGTTGATATATTGTCTCCCCTCTTTAAAATTAACCTACCATAAGAGATTATGCTTCTGTTGCTAAATGAGCACACTTGCAGAATTAGGATGGGGTCAAACAACTGTTCACTTTATGTAAAATAAAAATATCTAGAGAGCTTTGCAAAGGTAAAAAGTGAAAGGACACACTTTTACATTCAGAGTAAACTTACCAGTTTCCATTTTCTCCTTCCTCCAGAAACTGGAGGTCCTTTACGTCAGATGACGCGTATGTCAGCTGCACCCGGTATCGGCTGCTGCCACCCTGCAGGAACATATGACTGTCAAATTCAGCACAAACCACAAACTGATGAAAAGAGTAAAACTGATCCAGCTGAATCCAACACTGACTAAAGACAGAAACACCTGCGATGCAAAAAGTCAGTCAGTCAGTCCATCCATCCATCCATCCGTCCGTCCGTCCACATCCATGATGTAATAAGTTGAATTTTATCAAGGCTTCAACATGTTTGAATCTTTTTTAATACAGGAACAATATCTGTATTAAACAGACACTCCCAAAATTTTAATATGTTGTTTCCCTTTAAGATTATCCATTCATGTCTACATTTGAAATGTATAATTTCATACATAAAGATTTTACTTTAGCTTTCATTGCAAAAATTTGACTGAAATCGTAAAAGTGAATGAACCACTACATCCCAGTACATCAATATCTGTAGATTTCTTATGTGACTCAGAAGAATTCTACTGACTTAGGAAAGGCCAACATGTTAACCATCACTGGTCAGCAATGTTTGCAACCCAGAGAGCCACTTAGCCATTTAGTCCAGGTTAACAAAATTCAGTTAGAGCCACAAAAGCTACATGAAACTAATTATTTTTACATCTGCTATTGGAAATGTGTTCATATTTTTAAATTAAAAAATTTATTTTGTTTTTAGGTTTTAAAAATATTGAAAATTAAACTTTTATATATAAAATTACATTTGGAATAAAAAATTTTCACCTTATAATTCTTTAAGTTTCATTCCACTATAAATAATGGTGAGTTAAGCTAAGCTAAGGTCACATACATTCTTATTGTTGGCTTCGTCCTCAGAAGAGTTGGAGGACTCCTCTCCGCTGGACGGAATTGTCTCAAAGTCCTCTGTGTCCATGGAGAGGAGACGTCTCTGGGTCCAGCCTAAGGATACACCAAGAGACATTAGTACTTTTCAAACAAACAAGTGTTACGAATGAGGGGGGATACTGTTTTAGAAAGGTAAGATGGGTTGTGTGAGCCTGCAGCTGGGAATCAACAGAAGTTAATCTGCTGAACAAATACACTCAGGAGCCAAAGCGAAGGCTACCAGCTAGTCAGACAATGACCATAGCAATGGAAATTATATTAAAATTGACATTTTTGCCATATGTGTCACAATTTGAGGTTGTTGCTATTAGTGAGGATGAGCATGCAGTGAATCCAGGTTGTGGTGTGAATTGATTATTTTAATGCCAGAAGAGTACAAGGTCCAGGCAGCACAGGTGAGTGAAGGCAATAGCTTTGACATTGGTAGTAACTGTTAATAACTGAACAGGACTGACAAAACCATGTGACTTACAACTTATGACTTAAGAGTAGGATATGACACAAACAAGAGACACAGGTGGGATAAATACACAGGGAAGGTGATCAGGGGAAACAAGGGGCAGTTTGGGCAATCAAGGAAAAGACACAACAACACAGGAACTAATTCACACAAAAACACATCCCTACAATATCAGACCAGTATAAAGCAAGGCTGTATTGGTAGTTTATAAAAGTTTTCAGTTTTAATGCAGAACTACATTTACCGAAGAAGACTTTATTTAGTTTTAAATATTAGTGGCAGAATGACTGTCAGCTAATTAGGATGACTGATGCAGTCAGCAGATACAGCTCTTGTCATTTTGGATATTAATGCAGATGTAGCTTCAATCAGAAACAGCAACAAACTAAACAAACTAAAAAAAAATTCAATTAGTTAATTAAAATAATTTTGGTTAAAAACAAAACAACTTCTCAACACACTGTGAAACTGTTTGAGGGGTGAGCAGCACAGGGGAAACCACCGCTTCTTCTGAATAAACACATCTTGTTTCAACTTAGTACCATATTTTTCAGACAATAAGGCGCACATAAAATCCCTATATTTGAGAAAAAATCGGCAATGCAACTCATTCCAAAGCCTAAGATTCAACATATCACTCCTCTACTCAAAAATTCTGAAAGTTGTTGGTGCTATCATATAGCTGACTTGAAGCAATTTGACGTAAAACCATTCCAGAAAGGCTACCGTAAAGTTTAAGTATCAGGGAATTGATATGAATCTGTCAGGACATAGAGCTCAAAGTCAGTGATAAAAGATGTCCTCACAAATGTCTCCATGCGTCCTGTAGTTACCTGGCTGTGAGGTTGATCTGGGGACGGCTGTTTTGCTACCAGCACCACCAGCAATGCTGCTGGTCATGCACTGCTGCTTCCCGCCTGCAGCCATCGCACCACGTAGAGTATCTGCAGGGAAGCCAAATCCTTTACACCAACCTTAGCAAATAAAAACTCCTTTCATAGCGAGGTTGGGGCAGTTGGAAAGTGATCAGTTCAATCACAAAAAGCAGCACTACACATGCAGGACTCAAAATACCCACAAACTGAATAAAATAAAAATAATCTCATGCAGCGACAAACATCTTATCTAGTTTGCTCTTAATTTGATGCTCATGCACTATAAAATTCCCAATTCAGGCAAGAAATATAGACATAAACAACCATCCACAACATAAAATGCCACCACCAATCACAACATTTATCAAGCCTCAGCAATATGTTACGTTTCTTCATATACCTTCATAGCCAAATGGAGTGGGATCACTCTTTATCTCGTGTCTCTTGCTCTTAATGCTAGCAGAGAGTGGACCTGGGAAACGAGAAGCAACCAGAAACTTCTTCAGAAATTAGCCTATTTCAAAGGAGAGAGTATGAGGTAGCGCAGGAACATCCATTAAGCTCCTCTCACATATCACAGATTTAATATCTGCCAGTCAAAAGAGGAAGCCTTTGTTCATGTACACATTTAATAATGAGCATTACTAAAAACAAAACAAAACACATGACTCACACACACTGGAGAATTAGTCCAACTGTAACGAAGGATAAAGAAATCTTTAAAAAAAAGTCATTTTCTTGTCAGAAAAAGAAGGTCCTCAACCATGGCTCATTTACTGAAAAGTCTTCAATTGATGGAAAACTACAAACATCTTCAAGTTAGGCGGCATTGGGAAAGTATTTAATTCCCATCTAGTTCATGTCTCATCAGTATGAGTGTTTACTGGCTATGGAACGATGTGCAGCACTCTGCTACAACCCTCTTCTGTCAATAGCAGGTCAGTTACAGTATAAATAGCTAACTTCATATTTGTTTTTTTAAATCTTAACACAAAACACATAAACTCATCAAACTCTGTACCTTTGGTGAGTCGCATGGCAGAGGAAGAGGAGGCAAGAGAGGAAGTGAGAGAGAAGCGTCTACTGACTTCTGCCTCTTTTACAGTGGGTTCTATGACAGAATAAGAGGAAAGGAAAGGAGAAAGGACAGGAAAAGGTAGGGGAAGGCAGCTAGTGAGATTCATGTTTGCACATGAGCAAAGAGCAAAAAAAAAACAACAGACAAAGTTGGGATGAAAAAACATTGTGTGAGAGGACACAAGTAATGAAGGGGTTATTATTATTTAATGTGCTCTTAAACATCTTACATATGTCTCCATGGATACAGTTGTAAAAGCTTAAAATGCAACAAAAGAGACTAAAACAAATTGATGTATCGAAGAATGACAAGAAATCATGAGTCAATGGTAGGTTATACATGTGGCATAAAAAATTACAATTGAACAGTAAAAGAAAAGGACTTCCAGCTGAGATGATGCAAATGAACTGCTTGTTCTGAGGAGTTTCTCACATTTTACATCCATGACAAGTTGAAGGAGACATCGCAACACAATAAACACGGTAAAGTCGGGACTAAGTATAACACTTCACAAGCTGCCGATGTGGGACTCGCCAGAATCAGTGTCAACTTGTGATGCAACACCACCGCAACATGACAGAAGAGCAGCTTTCAACTATCTTAAAGGGAGTTTTCAATCAGATGACAAGGCTGTCACCTTGGGACTTCACTCAGACAGATTTGAACTTCCCCCTTCAAACAAGCAGGTGGCCCTCACTATTGGTAGTGATTAGGGGGCAAAGCAAAACACTCAATTCACAGTGTGACTGTCATTCTTTCTGCAAGCCATAGAATGTGTCAGATGGGGTTGGATGTTGATCTCAACTCCCGCCACACCTTTATCTTTCCCCATCATTAGTGTAATTAGGAACACATGACTTGAAATGACCTGACACCCAACGTTGTGGCTGACTTCAGGCAATAGTTTCCTCCAAAAATGTTAATGCGGTTAGTAGTGCGGCATGAGTTCTCGGAACATCCCCTCACATGCGGTGCGCACACACCTTGCTTTTAAAAAGCTTAACTTGGCGATTCTGATTTTGGGCAAAACCAATTTTTTTGTCTGAAATGTTGCTCACTACAGCAAGAAAGTTGTAGAGTTGGCAACAGTGGGGTAACTATTGTTAATTGTAAATGTGCAGACATGACTTGGTGTCTGCACATCAAGCCATGGTGTCAATCAAGCCATTTTCACCAGAGAGCAAAAGAGGATTGTGGTTGATTCTTAGATCTTTGCCAAGCTAGATGACATCGGTGCATAAGATCAGCTTCACATGTAAAAATTGGCCAATCACCGATCTCCCAAAATGAAGGAAATCAGCACCGATAAATTGGCTGACCGACAAATCGGTGCATCTCTATTATTATTACTACTATTGTTGTTATTGTTATTAAAATAAAATGCTGTTTTTATCACCTTAAGAACTCAATCCGATAAGTTAAACTTGGCCGATATTAAGGGCATTTTGTGAAGTCCTGCCATGTCTCTGAAGCAAGTGTCTTGCTCTTGTTGCTCTCTTTGCAAAAAAGTTTATTTTTACCGAGAGTGGGGTGTCATTCACAGTCTTTTGTTGTGTCATGACAGGGGACATTGCTTATTGTTGATGTTACTGTTTGGTTTCTGTTAATATAAAAAATATCAAGGCTCTATAAGGGTCTCCAACTGGTAAAACAATTATTAGACACATAATTAGGCATCTAGTCATGACTTCAGTTTCAAACGTCCCACATCCTAACAGGTGAGTAAAGCATCTGCAGACACTAAGCCATGTTATTATTGGGCACTGCTTTCTCTACCATTGGCACCCAAATTCAATTAAATGATAGGCAGTAACACAGCATGGGGAAGAGCTCGTTGCTTCAAGTGTTCCACTCATCTATTACTTTTCATTAAGCCAAATTAGTAAAATGTGTAAGGTCCAGGAAACGCTATAGCCTTTATTTTCCAGGATACAAAGACAAACTGATAGGATTAAATTAATAACCAATAAAAATACTCATCGTTATAATTAAAGGACTGTGAGATTTTTTGTTTCTAGAATGTGTCCTTTGTGTGAGATGTTTTCAGGAGGCAATGTGACTGCCAAATTGGAAGCAGATGGCCTGACAGGGAAAACATCAAAGGCTGGGTCATGGTTTATGACCCAGAGACACAGAGACTTAGAGACTATGAGAACTGCACTTAAGACCTCGGATATGCAAAGACAGGAATCTTCTTTGTAGTATAAAGACTTGTGACTCTGTGTTTGGGTAACTGGGTTTTCTGTTTGCCCCGTCCCAGCTGCTAATCCATGTAACTAGAGTTCTCAAATTTCAACAAAAGGCAGAGCGGGGAAAGGATAATTCAGAGTCCGGGTTCAAAGACTAAGATGGACATGTCTTTGGCTTCTCTCGCCGTTCTTTTGAGTGTAAAAACCTTGAATTGTCTTTCTCCTTTTTTCCAGTGTGTGAGAAAACGATGACATTAAAAACAATTAGAACAAGAAAGATGCTGTTCAAGACAATAATATGAGACATAGATATAAGATGGAAAGACAGGGGGCACAATGAAGAGGATGGTGTAGACAGAGATGCCTGTATTAATGATGATGTGTTACCTGCTGGAAGAGACCTCCTGTTAGAAAGTCCCTGCAAGGTGAAATGCTTCCGAGCGTTAACAGCCGAGTGGGCTGAAGTGTCAGCTGGGCAGCAAGGAAGAGAAGTTAGTAAAGCAGGGAAGTTCCATCACCCGCAGTCCTCAAGATGTGAAGTGATTGATAGACTCTGACAAAGACCTGGAACTGGACCTCAGCGGTGGACTACAAGTGTTATGGCACTGTCAGTGTTTGCTGCATTTCACACCAATACATTGTACTGTCATTTTCAAATACAGATTCCAGTACCAACAAAGTTGGTGTTTGATAGTTAGGACAGCCCAATTTCAGAAACACAAACATGGTCAAATATCTAAAAAACAAAAATGCAGAAGAAAACTGGCCTAAACTCATCCCTGACAATGGATTAGCTTTTTGGTGTAAGATCCAAAAGTTGCATCTTCTCTATGGCACACGAAAGGTGTTTTTCAGGAACTTTTATTTCCCTTGGTAATTTTTGTGAACATTTCCACAGCAGACGCTGAATGATGACTTTTTCCACTACATCCGTGAGTAGAAGAGAAGAAACTAGAACCAACATTTGTCACACACAGTGACTGCTCCTTATAACGTATACAGAGTCAATAGAAATCCATGCAAAGGTGTAACTGGAAGATATTTAAGAGAGATTTTGGCAACACAGACTTCTGTGTTTTATTAGAGTTGAGAAAAAAGAAGTAATGGCTTACAACCCCACTATTCTAGCCATATACTTAAAAGATAATACTGGATTTCAAGAGATGCTAACAGTCTAACATCCAGGTAGCAAAGATATTATAATCTGGTAACCTGTATTTAGTTAGAAAATTTTCAGTAACCTGTCTTGGACAATACCAATAGGAAGCCCTGCCAATCCACCTCATTTGCTTTTGCCACTCCTCATTAAAACTTCCTCTGGTTGCATGGTTAGAATGAATTATAAATGATAGTCTGTTGATCAGTCATGTGAGCTTTTGGAATGCTAATCAGCTGTTCCCAGGTGGAAAAACAATACCTTATTACCAGGGTTACATTCAGGAGCAAAATCCTTTCACTGCTCAGCATCCAAATTTAGAGAGAATAATTTTGCAAATAGGCAATGCCTCAACCAAAAAAATCCTTAACAAAAGTCTACAAGAAAACAAACCAGAACCAACACAGTACAAACCAGGCTGACAGAGAGTAATAGAAAACAAAAAAAAAATGTAATCTTGGACTCATTTGTAAATATTGTATTAAATATCCACCAAAAAATTATTCCTATCTCATTTTTTCTTTTTTCCTAAACTATGTTTTTGGCATTCATGTTAAAGTAGTACCTTAGAATCAACCCATCTTTCTATAAAGAAAGAAACAATAAAAGATAGAAAAATCTAATCTTGGTAGGAACTTTCATTTAATTGGACCACTGACCTTTTTTCTGCCTCATGTTGGGACTCGGGTTAGCTCTCCTGAATCCTGACTCTGGACTAGATGAATCTGACTGTCTCAGGCCCATCTTCCGGACATTTCTGTTGGGATGGAAAGACAGATTAAACAGCACATTTCATTGGCCTTTGTTTAGACACAATAAGAAATAATGATCCAGTGTCTTTAATCGTTAAGGCTAACGATTAAAGAAACTTACCTCATTGGGACTCCATGGTTATTGTTCTGGCTGGCCTCTGTGAATCCAACACACACAAAGCATTTGATTTTGCAGTGAGTTGTCATAATTCTGTATATTTTAGAATGAAACTACAAATGTTGTAATCTGCTGTCTCAGCAATTAGTAATCTAAACAAAGCATCTAAAATGCTCTTTATGGGGTTCAGCTTAGAAATACAAACACCCAACAAGCGCCTCAATTTTCACCTTACTAGAGCTGTGCGACGGAACATTGTTTATACTTTCTTATGTTATGCATAGAATAAGAGCCTTGACAACAAGATTTACGTGCAACAAAGTGCAATATAATTCTATCCGAGTTGAGCTCTGCAGTTCATGATTATGCAGCTAAGTGAAGAAATTCTCATAAATATGGTGGTGGCTGAAATATCAGAGACTGAACCATTAACATGCAGTTATTTTTGTAGAAGGGAGAAAATAAGGCTACAATTAATGCAAAGGTCAGCATCCTTGCACATTCTTTCTATTCTTAAAGAAGTGTGACAGTGTGCAAATTATTAAAAAATCATGGTATTTATATATTTTTTTTCCTTATATTGCTTTCATTTTCATTCCATCTCTGTTTTTTTGAAATTACCCTGAAAATGGTAAATAAGCTGAACAGTTAGTTACGTTTTGATGGAAATGTAACCTCAAGCATTCAAAACCAGATTCCACTACATCATCACTTATCAATCAAAGATAAAAAAAAAATTAAAAAAAGTTTGTGAGAAACTAATATCTTACATTTGTGCAAACTATTTCATCATTTAAGGGATTAACATTTTTAACCATGACTTTAGGTTTCATTCTTAAAGTGACCAATTTAAAATATATTACCTCTGACCTTGTAGAACTCTCTTTTGTTTGATAAATTTGTTTGTTCTATGCAGCTATATTGCAGTTTTCTGAACAGTCCTGAAAAGGGTCTAAATGCCAAAGTCAGTAGTGAAACATCCTTAGACTGCAAACATTTTAACAGGAGCCCTCTTATATAAGAAACAATCTCAACTTTCTACAAGACACCATTCTGGGAGAAGAAATCTCTGGAGATGAACTCTGAAATAAACTTCAGGCCTTAGTCAAAAGTGTCGCACCAAGTGATCTGGTTTATTACCTCCCATTCCAAGCAACCAATGAGCTTGTCACAGAAATGCATACTGTGCATGGAACCATTCAACATGCTCTAAACATTGTACTCAGCAAAAAGAATGGACATAGCAATGTTTTATTCATAAAGGTTGATTATTTGGAGGTATGTGCAGACAGTGGAGCAGAACGAAGCAACGGGTGCCTAAAACGAGCAGTCATGCTGCGAATGAGGGGAGATTTATTGCGGGACGCATGCTTGTTCCTTCCTCCATGTTTACAGCTTGTCTCGCTTAATTCAGCCAAATCTACATTACTTTGCTATTCAAAAGATGAATGATTAGACTGTTAAGCTGGGCAATCATGTTGGGGAGTTGAATGTACAATGTGTAATAGAACAGTACAGGTAATTCCGTTTTAATTTATATTGCTGCCCTTATTTGTCAGCTATTCTTTGGCTCCCACTTTAATCAAAATGCACTGGTGGAGCTGCTACACTGAATAAGTAATATCTCAGGCACAATTACATTCTCTGTGAGGCTGGTACCCTCTGGAACTGAATTCTAACTAGAAACACAAGTTGGGAAAGCGGCAACAGAAGTTGCATAACGCTGGCAAACCCCTCAGTTGCCTAGGTTCAGATTTTAAAACCACTTCTGTTACTGTCAAAGTACAAATACAGATCAGATAGGATGGAAAGAGATTTCATCCTGTCTATATAACATGCAGTCTCTGTATGCTGCCTGTTGTCTGGATGGCTGACCCTCAGGTTTCTAAACTAGCCCAGCATTAATATCACTCCTTTGAGCCTTCACTGCTCATTAGAATCACTTAATATGACTGAATAAATGCTTGAATTTAATAACTAGCCAGCTTTCCATTGACATGTATTCCCATGTTCAGTTGTCATGGAGACGGTGGTAAATAGCTATTTCTGATCTTAATGCAGTTCTTTTAAAATGCATAAGGCATTTTATGTGTGATAAGGTGCTGACTGTTTAATTTAAACAATAATCATCATCATGATTTACCATCAACTTTTCCTCACTTTGCTACTTTTTCCTACTACTATCCGTTTATGAATGAACAGAATTCATTGAGGTCATTAACTTTAACCTCTTTCTGCTCTTCCTCCTCATAGAAGTGACACCTGACCTCATGTTTCTTCTACACTGTAGTGTTACAGAGAAAGCTGAAATTTTAAACTAATTTTATTTTGCTCAAATTGTCGTGTGAACTTTAACCAAAGTTATGAAATGTCGCATAATATTCAAAAAATGAAAATGTGGGTTTTCATCTACTAGTTTGGAGTGAATCAACCAGGTGATGCAGACAATAATTTCATCAGATGTTGACATGGCTGTAATAAACAGGAAGTAGAGATGGCAAACTAACATGGTTTGGACTTTTTACATCCCTGTGGGGCAGAGACCTGTGCAGATAGACTGGAGCACAAACTGTCAGAATTTATTCAGAAAATGTTTTTTCCATGTTTCCATTGTTTGTCTTCTCAGCTGCTTTGGGAGGATCTCTCTTATAAATTGGAGCTTTCTAAATAAACAGAGGTGAAATATAATAAATAAAAGTATAACAAAGTTTTTCTGCAACTCTTTACACGAAGATCAGACGGACATCTTTCACTTCTCTCTCAGGTTATTTCTTCTCAGGCTTTATGTTGGTTTTTTGTGTTTCCTATCAGCCTCCGTCTCCACCCTGGAAATGTCTTTGTGTTCTTCTCTCTAGCTGTCTCTCTCTTTGTCTCTCTCCACACATCATTCCATAATTTCTCCTTTCTTCTCTCTGCATCACTTTCAATCTACCCTTCCTTTCATTCTCCCCCACACCAGTTTCATCCCTTTCTCTTTCTGCTTCCTCACACACTGAGTCAGAGGTGTTAATCATGCACACGCTCGCTGCACTGGGGCTCCTGAGCCTCCTGCAGCCTCGGCTCTGCGGGCTTCATGACAGCGCTGCCATACTATTAGGCAGTCTGCTCACACACAGGAACAGGGACACACACTCCACTGCGCACACACACAAGTTGCCAGTTGCTAAAATGTGCAGCTAACAGAGTGTGTCTTTCATGTCAGTCCTGACCACCAAGTAGAACTATAGTCCTGCTGCAGAGACTGGATTGAGTTTGGAGAAAGTTGATTGTTACGAAACATCTTTGTCTTTATTCTTGATAATCACCACAGTAATATACCAGTTGTTATAGCAATTTGCAGATGGATTATTGAATCAACAAAATCTTATTGTCAGCAGCAAAAAAGCCTCACACCACTAACATCAGATATGGAAGTCCATTTATATTATGGAAGAAAAAATGAAAGCCCAAAAGGTAGTCATTATTTTTACCTAATTTTTGGCTAAATAAAAAAAAGTTTGTAGAAGAACATTTTTATTTTCCTTCTGGGGAATAAACTATAAACATTTTATGGACTGGAAAATAACAAACCCAGAAAATTAAATGACCATAAATGTTAAGGCAAAGGTTAAATATTACATGCTATATTTATTGTTGTGCAGGTAAAAGAGAAAACAATTCATAATTATGTTTTGGGTGTATTTAATTAGGGAAAAAATAAAATGTTGACCCCTGAATACTTTCAACTTAGGGATTTTGGTTCTTTGTGCAAAAGAGTTTGGACATCTCTGCCCTGAGTGAGACCAGAACATGGAACGACATAACCAAGTGGCGGGCATAGTGTACAGAAACATCTGTGCAGAATATGGACTGGAAACCCCGAGATCAAAGTGGGAAACACCCCCAAAGGTGGTGGAGAACGCCAGAGCTAAGATCCTGTGGGACTTCCAGATCCAGACAGACAGAATGGTAATGGCGAACCAACCAGACATTGTCGTAGTGGCAGTCACCCCCAAACTGGATCAATGGCTACAACAGATCCCAGGAACAACATCAGACATCTCAATCCAGAAATGTGCAGTCCTTGGCACAGCCAAGATACTGCACAGGACCCTCAAGCTCCCAGGCCTCTGGTAGAGGACCCGAGCTCAGAGGATAAGAAACACCCACGGTGGGTGAGAAGGGAATTTTTTTATTTAAATGGAAGTAATGCGACATGTTTGTTCAGACTCAGGATGATTTGGATGAATCTAGAATTTATCCTGAATCCAATTTGGAAAAAATCTGATTTGTGCTGTTCAAACTGATATTAAATTCAGATATGGATTAAAAATAGAAATAAAAATGTCAAATTTGAGCCACTTTAGTCTTGAGCCACAATGTGACCATTATTAAATTAAATTTGGTTCACCTTATTCATACAGAACCAATTTAAATGACACTAAAATTGGTTTAAAAAATTTTATCGAAAGACACTTCAATAGAAAAGTTTCCTTCGACACTTTTCTATCTAAGATTCCACCCACATTGCTTTGAATCTAAGCATACTGCTTAGAACCTGCTTTGTTTTCCATACCACATGTTGTTGCCCAGTTCTGAGAAACATGTATTTACTGAGGAGTTCTAATTTTATATTTTGCAGAAGCTTATTTGACAAAGGCCTAACACATGTCCACTATGACAGAGTGTGGCTGTGTTAACAGTCAGCAATGCTGACATAATAAACTCACACCATCACAGATCAGCTGCAGTACTCACACACACAGTGCCGACCAGTCTAAATACTGACTTTTAAAAAATGTTTGATATGAAACTGGCTTAATTGGAGAAATGTTTGTCTTGATTCTTCAACAAAGAAACCTGACATTATTTAAAAAAAAAACAATATAACAAGTGTTTTGAAGCTGTGTAAATCAAATCTAATAAACAAAGAAGAACAAAAACATTCAAAGGAAGCCATTGTCGGTGTGTGAATGTACCTCTGCATGCTTCTAGCTGGCCTGTAAGAACTTTACGGATCTCTGACACCCACATATTCTTCACATCCATTGAGGGAGCCTTGGGTAAAAATATATACATTACATACAGATCAAGCACACTGGCAACAAAAACCTGGAAACACCAAAATGTGGCATATTTGTGTCTGGAAGGGAATCTGCATAGCACAACACTGCCCTCCAGCGGAGAACTGTAGACAAGACATGATTCAATTTTCCATACCTGCTCTTAGAAATTATGTGGTTTCTGGCTAAATTTAAACTTGCTTCGATTTATCATCATGTTTTTGACACATTTTTATATTACAAAATGTATAAATATTGTTTAGATGTACTAACAGCATCTGATAGAGTAGATTTACAAGTTTTTCAAAGTAAAATTGTACTTTTAAAAATGAGGAAACTGGGGAATTGAACTTTTTTGTTCTTCATTCAAAAGCCAACTAAGTGTTTGTAGTTATTGCTGCGAATTAGAATAATATATGTGGGTTTATTGCTAATAAAATGCAGTAACACTCTCTGCACAAGCAGCCCTAGGGCATAGCTGCAGTTGTCAGTCATGAAGTTGTAATTAAAAAATGTTCATTATTCAGTTTGTCTTGTTGACTCTGAAATGAAATAGAAAAGATTTTATAGCTCAGGGTTTTTTCAAGGTTGTGAAGAAAGCAGGCTATTGTTTCAAAATGACTTTAATTTAGTTTTGATATAATAAATGGAATCTGCTCAACTTTTTTCAAACGCCTATGCATTTTTTACTGGGCTTAGATAGGGAAATGTTTCACAAATATTTACATAAAATTGTGCATAAATTACTTCAGTTGCAAATAAAAATTGCAAGTAACCACAATTTTGGGATATTACCTTAAGTACAGTCACCAGGAGGATTTAATTTTAATTTTTTTTACCTCAGTTACACAGATAAAGTCAAACGAAACTTTGAAAAGTCATGAGCAAAATTTGTGCAACTCCTAACATACCTGGATTATGTAAACTTCTTCTCTGCCATTATACCACACCTCAAACTTTTTGTTGTCCCCTTTGACGTTTTCTGTTATCCCCACCGAGCTCATCTAGACGGCAAAACAGAGGAAAGCATGAAGGATACATGAGCTGCAGTTCAGTTAAACCAGTCATATTCATCAGCATTCATCACAAACCTGCAGACTTCTTCATCTTTCCATTTACTTAGTAAAGGACGGTTTGGCTGTTTAGTTTATCATTGCCATGGTATTAGAAGTTCACAAGTCTGTTTATCCTTCTTCTCATAGGAACCATGTTTTTCATCTGTAGATGTTTTGTATAATTTATGCAGATTTGAGCTAAAACAATTTGTAATAACAGCAAACCTGAAGCAGACTGAAAGCAAAATCACACAAAGATCAGCTCAGAAACACCCTGTAAAATCTGCAACTGGTTTAACTGGTGAAAAAGACAACATTAGCAATAAATGTTAAACTTTGTATGCTGGTTACTGTGAAAGAGCAGCTTCACCTGCCCACCTCCACCATTAGTTATGTCTCCCAAAAGGTGTAGTGATGGGAGATGAGTAGGGATTGCATCCCAACAAAGCCAAGTTAATGTTTTAACTGTTTCATGAAAGAAAAAAAGGGATGAATGTAACACTGACATTTTCTAAATGATCCCTGGCCGACACACATAAAGATTGTCAATATTAATAACTGGAATATTTACCAAGATTCCAGTTATTAATAACAACTAGAGATCTCCATATTTCCCTTCTTCAATACTTGATCTAGTTCAAGATCATTCCTTTAAAGAGAGCCTTCTCAATAAATCAGTTTATTCACTAAATTCAACTGATTACATCCTCATGTCAGAAACACATAGTTTATGACTTACTTTACTCGAGCGGAAAGGGATTATGAAGAAGTACAGTCTTGTATAAACTTGCCTCTTTCTCAATAAGTCCAAAATAAATTTCATGGGGATCACATTCCTGAGAGCTTAGGGACCTCTGAGGCATCATCTCTCCACAACTGTGTCTCAGTTAATGCTTTGGTATTAACTGGGACACGGTTAATACCAATAAGCTTGGTTTGATTGGATCTGGAAGTCCAACAGAATGTTTAGTAAGGCATTCTTAATCCCTATTGGATGAGCCTCTCACATTGACTTCTTGTACATTTTATGTTTGTTTTTTGTTTGTTTTTAACTAATTTGCATCTTACAATTTGTTTTTAATTGTAACGTGAAATGAGATTGCTAAGTCTGGCATTTTAAAAACACTTGAGCGTTCAGTATAAAGTTCATCATTACTGCAGTCAACCTGAACAGAAAACTGCTGTAATTACCAATTATTGTAGTTTGCTAGTCAGCTGTCATTGCTGCACATCTTCTTTTTTGTGATTTTTTCTCCCTTTTTTCTCCCTTTTTCTCTGTATTTTTTTGAAAGTAGGCTGACAGGAAACAGGGTCGAACCCGAGACATCGAGGACTAAGGCCTCCATTATGTGGATTGTGATAAAGCCCTGCGCCCGCACAGAACACCCCATTGCTACGCATCTTCATAGAACAGTGGAATGTTATATTTCCAGGACACATTACTGGACTCCATCAATGAAATAAGAAACAAGTTTACAGAACTAATCAAAGTGTTTTAGTCCACTTCTGCTCTGACCTTTAGCGAGTGCTTAAAGCCGTAGGATGGGGTTTTCTCATGTCCCTCAGTGTTCTCCTCCCGTTTCTTACAGAACAGTAGCATCTTATCATACAGGAAGAGGTGCCTCTGCATGGGCTTAAACCTGGCCAGGTCCTTCACCTGAAACCCACAAATCTGGCTGTTACTTTCTTACATGTATATTTTAATCATCAATTATATTTTAACTTTACTAGAAACAGAAAGCAGAAAACAAAAACAACATATCCATCATTATCTGCAAAATTCAGTTTTCTTAGCTGCTATAAGAACATATTGTTCTCTCATAAAAGGCATTCATCTATTTTTATAAACTCAAACCCATGATCTGTAATTAGTTTTCTTACATCACTCCTAGTAAAATCCTGAAAATCTTATCTGACTCTTATTAGGCTGGGTTCCTCTAGGGAGTGAGCTTAGCAGTAATAGCCTTCTCTTCCTGCATTAAAACAGTTCTACACTGAATCCTTTGACAGTGACATGCTTTTAAAAAACAACCATAACCACTGATGTTATAGCAACTTTTAAGTGTTAGACAGTTTTAACTTCACATTTTTTCCTAAACCTAAGGAAGTTTGCCTTGTTTTCAAGAGGAAGAATTTGTTGGAATTTTTAAAGTCAAACTAAAACTTGTAGACAATAATTAAAAAGAAAAAAATGTCAGAAACAGACACAACGCACCTTCATATTGACTGGTTCAAATAGGTGTATTTGGGTATACCTTGCTATGGCCTTTTTTATGGTCTGTCCACACATTAAAGGATCCCTGCATCAGCAGCTTCCCCAGGTCACTCAGGTTGCCCTGTAAATTAAGAAGAAGGTTCGCAGGGTTTAAACTGAACATAACCTCATTACAGTTTTCAAGGTCTGCAGCATCATTAATTAGTAAAATTACGTGTCATCATCTAATCAAAGACATTCGTATAACATTTCTTTAAACAGCTTCTGAAACAAAGATCTTTCCAGAACTTAATCCGAACCCAGCAGACAGAGTTCAGATTAAAACCCCGTCTGCTGCGGATTAAAAAAATCCCTTCTGAAAAATATGACCGTCTCAAGTCACTCATGTTTTCATCTTTTATTACATGCATTCTAGAGATGTTTTTTTTGTTTGTATGGATATCGGGGAGTACTTGTTTGTTTTAATAAATAAATCAATGATTAGTTGTAAAAATAGACTCTACTTGAGAAAAATATTTATTTTAGATGTAAAAACAATAAAGTAAAAATACATTCGGCTATTTGGTTTTTAGAAATTTAAATAAAAAATTGTCACATGGACATTGCCATGTTGTTTATGTTGCAATGCATTTTGGGTAAACAACAAATGCCATGTTCAACTGCGCCAAAACAGGAATGAGTAATGCTAAGCCTTTTCAATTTGAACCAGAACATGTTGAAATTCATGGGAATGTAGAAATCACAAGAGGTAAAGATGAGGACCAAACGGAGGAAAGAGTTTCTGCTGCTGCTGTAACCTTCAGCTTCATGAATGAAACAGGTGGGACTGTGTAATCCATTAATGGTTAACATGCTTTCTGTCCGGTTGGGTCTTCAGTCTCGTGTTGGGTTCATGTTTTCACATTTTTTATCATTTAAAAGACCTTCCAGCGCTGCTCTCTGACCCCCACCAGTGGGACGTTCACTCCACTCCAACACCTCTGTAAAAATGAACTTACAGTGGTGTGTGGAGCCGAGATCGAACCAACAACTTGTCGATTATGGGTCAAATGTCTACCGCCATTGCTGCACAGTATTTTAGCTTGCTGGGGTAGTGACCACCTGTTAGATCCTTCATCAGTTTTGCTTGTACAAATGACTCAAAGTCTTCTAGAGAGAAATGTTAAGAGCACAAAAGTGACTCTTTTATAACAACAGAAATCAGTGACGTGGTGTGGTATTGCCTAAATTTACACCACTCAAAATATGATATGACAAACAACAACTCGGGTAAAGTTAGCCTTCCTGTGTTTCCTCTGTAGATTCCAGTACAAAAAGGACTAAATTGTACCAGAGTTTGGTGCATTCTGTACCTGTGCATAAACTGTCCAGGTGAAAAATTTGTCTCACTACATTAAACATTTTTGTTTCATTGTGGAAAATATGACTACACTCTTGTTCTCAAATAAACACTCCTTTAGTAGAAGCAATATGCACACATTCTGTTTCCATCATCCTTCCATCCGTCTGTCCATGTTCTTTTTACTCACCTCAAATCCAGTGATGGCTATCTGATGCATTGAGTCATTGACAGACTTGACAATGTCCAGCATGGTAGCTAAGGCCTCCTCCAGCTCAGCCATCCCAGCTCCCTTACTGCATTTTAACATTTCCTGTCAGACATGAAATAAATAGTCAATTAAGGAAATAATGCAGCTCTGCTAGTTTTATTTGGGACATCTGGTTTTAAAAGCAAGCCATTCAGTGGGTTGTTTGAGTTCACGGAGAAAAACTGTGGACCTCAGCAGTTTGGAGTAAGAATTCCAACCTTCTTGTTTTTTATCATGAGTAAAAAGAACTTTCCATCACGCTGCATTCAATGACCCTTTGGAATGATTTCCTGTTACCCATTTCTCTTATCAGCAAGAGTTCTTCCCAGGATGGATCTGTGATGTAAACAGTTTTTCAAAGTACCAGTCAGGCATTTTGTAAACTCACTTACATTCTTGTCAGATCCAGTTTTCTACCAATGGAGCAACTGTTCCTGTGGCATATCTCGACTTAATAAAAGTAAAATCTAACCAAAAACAAGCTTTTCATACTCAAACAAATAAAATTCTCTGACCAAGTCCCTTACTTCAAACATGCAGTTTTGACATATAATCATACATTTTGCAAGACTAACACAAATAACTTAAAATGTTACAATAGCATTTACTTGATATCTTCATGTTGAGGAAAAAAATTTCTGAAATTACAGAATGACAGAAGACCACATTTTAACAGTGATTTACAATCAAATGAAACCAAGCTTCCTCCTCAAATATACATTAAACAATTAGAAGACAGTTGTTTAGTTGTTTAATTTTTCTGTTTCGAACATGCAGTAGCTATCACAGAGTAGGGGCTCGTATCTGACTGGCAAGGTTGAATTTCTAAAATGCTTCAGAACCCATATGGACTTTTGTCTAAAGTCCTCCGCAGCATTTAAAGTGCCAGCTACCAGCTTCCTGTTTCTTCTGTTATATTGCCTGCAGTGATATCATCAGCCCAAATTCAACAAATGTAGACGTAGTTTTATACTCACTGTTCTTTAAAAACATATTTTGAGTAGTCCTGCAGTTGAAATCCATAATGTACTTTTTTCACATTAATCCAGTTGTGAAAGAAGTACATCACTGGAAACTGTATTTGACAAGCATCATTTCATGGCTCATCGAAGAGCTATGAAATAAACTACTGACCATGGCAAAACAGATGTGGTAGCTGACAAAAAGATGACTTTTTTGATAGCTAATTGGGTATCCGTCTTTGTGGGCCCTCTTTTCTGAGTTGTAAAGAACTGTCAGACCAAATAGTGAAGGCTCTCCTCAAAGAGTTGGGGCTAGAATGTGAATACAAACTCCAAGAACAATACTTCTCAACAAACATGGGTTTAATACCTAATCAAACTTATTGCTAATTATTTACCAAAAAATAATGAAGTTAAGTGTCATTATGTCCAAAGAGAGAACAAGTACTGGATTACCAAGTCTGTCTGTTTGTACCTTAAGCATAAGCTGGTATTTGGTGATCCTCTGTACAGGCTTCAGCAGGTAGGCATCCAAGGACAGTTTGTGGTCCAGTTTCTTCTGACACTCCTGTTGTCAAAAAGGACAAAGATCTTCATCAGACTTAGGAACATGTCTTGTATTGGCATTTATATCAAACTCCTGTGAGGACTGTGTTTCTTTGGTATGAGTCATCAAGGAATGAGTCATGTTTAAAAGCCAATGCGTTTGCTCTGCTTGTGCAGCTCATTGTGCACATTAGCTCATATTAGCTCAATGTGAGCGGCACAAGCTGCTCACATTGAGCTAATATAAGTTATATAAGCTTCTATGTATAAGCTATAGTCGTGGTTTTAGATATGTGTGTTTAGCCTGCAGTGAAAGAATTATATATCTTTGTGAACAAACAACAAACAATCATGTGGAGTGTGCATCTACATTTCTTGTTCATGTGTTCATTAGTTAGACCAGTGGTTCACCCCATGGAGGAGCAGCATTCGTGATTGCCTTGTAGTCACTCAGCACGCTGGTCGTGTTTATGATGATGATGATTATTATTATTATTACATTTTGAGGCGACACAATGCTTCAAACTGCACCATATCAAAGCCTTTGCCTACATACAGTCACATGGAAATCAGAAAAAGCTTGTCCCATAAAACTCAGGCAACCAGAACAATGTGAGTCTCTGTGGTGCTTATTAAAAACTTAATACACAGAAAATGAAAGAACTATTAAAGCCACATAAATTAAATCTCCCATTTGTTCCTGTGTATCCAGCAGAGAGATGCGCAGTGCAGTGGATTCAGTTTTTGCAGGGCTGGTCTTAGGTTGCATGAGGCCTTGAGCATAATTTCATCTAGGGGCCCTTCTTGCTGCCAAGAACATCAGCACTTCACTAAATCCACATTGAAACAGCGTTTCAATGTGGATTTAGTGAAGTCTGAGAGGAATTAGTTCAATTGGCTTAACCTGAAAAGCTATCAGTGACAATTGTAGTTTGCTAAGATATATTTATTAACAAATAGAGCTCAAACTCAAAGATTTAACTTATGGCATCAAATTGTAGTTATGGTAATAAAACAATCTAACTATGAAAATTGTTCTTTGAACTCTTACAAAGCAAACTTGTCAGCTCCTAAAAATCTTAAATTTAAATGTTAAACGGTGTGTGCTGAAACCATTAAATCAAATTTCAAAGCATTGATATCCTCAAATAACAAATGCATAATTTCTTTACTGTGGTCTATGTTAAAATATTAATTTGCATTTAACAGAAGTACAAATAACTGATATTTACTTTAATTGCATTTTTTTTTTTTATTTGTTGTTTTTGAGACCCTATAGTTGTGGGTTTAAGTAGTTTTGAAAATGTCATCCTGTAACATAATTACTCAGTAATATTTGTACATTTCCTGTCAACTTAACATCTTTTAACACAAAAACATGATGGGCCGCCTTGGTGTCCCAACCACCAGGCTTAGCAAGTATTCTGGGGGAAATACTGAATGTCACGTCTTTATAAAAAGAAATTAAATTTTTCGTTAATGCAGCACATGGCAATCTTCATCCAAACACCTTGTTCTAAGTCAGAGTGCGTTTTACCTGAAAGAAGAGGCTGTCTCCACACTGCCGCCACACCACCTCAGAGCGGGGTTTATTCTGGCAGTACTTCTCATACACCTGAAGCTCTTCTTTCTGACCACACAGACAGGTCAGAGTGAACAGCAGCACTTCATTCATATGTTTGGGACCACTTGACTATTCCATATTTCATGAAGTTTTACTTTAGACACTGACAACTATGGGGTGTGGTGTGTAAAGTTACACTGCCAAATATTAACAGCAATAATATGGTCTGTTTATTCATAAGAGAAAAAAAGTAACATTATTTTTTACACCATGTTTTCATTCATATATAATTCAATCTGGGGAGACTCAGACAGAGAAAAACAACGATTAAAAAAGCTTCGGTGATCGGCCCTGGCAGAAGATATCGTGCTGTGAATTGCAATTAGCTTGGATGAGTATTCCCAATGCTGATGAGGGATGTCTTCCCCCCAGGGTCCGTATACTGTTGGTGGAGGTCAAAGAAAGGATGGAAGCTGAAGAGCTGGGAGAATGGAGGTGGAGAAGGAGCGGAGGTGGATTAAGCATAGCTGGAAAGCAAATAATGCCATGGATGAAGGTCATTATAAGTGGGACATTGATCGGTGATTGGTCTGGTGCTGATAGATTGGCAGCTATGAACTTAACGCAGCGACTGGATGATGCAGGTGAGGCAGAAAAGTCTTCCAGTTTGAATTTACACCAAGACTTCACGTATCAGTTCCAAACTAAATATGCAATTACTAAGCTAAATATTAATTTTAATTGAATTCAGTTTATTCCTATAGTACCAATTCACAACAAATATGGCCTCCAGTCATTTAAATTCAATCATAAATACATTCTAATCAATCCCAGTTGTCAAGCAGTGCAATAAGCTCAGTTCATTATTCAAAGTGGCTCAGAACTTTTCTGTCTAAAGAAACCCAGCTGACTCATCAAGTTATGTTTACAAACTAATTATTTAGTTCTAAACTGAGATATGTTGCTAGCAAACCAAATATTTAACTTCAAACTAAAGATTTCCCTCCAAACTAAATATTTAACTTATATGCAAATTCACTTGCTAATCATTGGAAGTGGTCTATCACAACAAAAGCTTGATTTTGTAAACCTTTAAATAAATGCATGCTAATGAGCATGCATTCATTTGCTAGCGCAATGACTGTAGGAGTTACTGTAGACCTATTAGTAAGCGTCTACATTCTCATTAAAACATCTCATCCTGTTTTAAGATGAAATGATGGAGAGAAAAAGAAACAATGATGAAGAGCTAACATAAGCAAAAACTGAAGTGAATCATTTATGCCAGCAGTTTATTCACTCTATTACCTATTCTTTCTTAAATTAGGTTTGTATCCTTTACTTAAGTCTCACTAAACTGTTTATTCAACTCAAGTAATGTGAGTAATGTACATGTTTGTCCTGAGAAAGGTACGAGACGAGGTTATTTTGAGTAAACTGGATTTGAATATTTTTGTTACTGGAAGTAATGCTTCAGCTCAGCTGTGCAGGAAGCTTCCACAATGTTTGTGGACTTGAACAAAGATGAGTTATTCGTCTTCAATAAATGTCCATGTGTCATGTATGCCTTTACCTGAAAAAAAGGGTGAGCATTCTGACTGATTTTGTTTAAAGTGAAGGAAATTCTGCAAGTTTCTAATTTACATCTTGATCAGTTGGATGTGCCTGCATGCACATGATTCCTTTCAAATCCTAGTCTATTACAGTCTATCACAAATCACCTTATTGCTGTTAATTTTTGACTGAAACTTTACAAACAGCACCCCATGACAGCTACATTCCCCATTTTTTCCATCTGAATCAAAATAATATCTTATTCTTCGTTTGTCTTCCAAATATCCTGTTTCGACAAACATATAACACACATCTCAACTTCAGGTATGCCATGTTTTTCATTGTGCATAGCAATGTTCGTCTGGTTCCAGTTTATGCTTCTATTTATAACCAAATCTCCCATGCCAAATCTATTGCTGCAGTGTTTGAATCTGTTCATCTACTCACCCTCTTCAGAAAACAGGTTCCAACCAGTTCTGGATTCTCTGCACAGTTCTCTAACTCCATGAGGAATGTTCTGCAGACAAAACACAGTCCAAACTAAATTCCTGCTGTTACACAGGCTCTTATCAGACCGATCTTCATGAATCCATATGCTGAAAATCAGAATCACATTTGCACAGTTAAAATACTTTTCAAAAACTAGTTTTAAACAGAGGATGTTGAGGTTGACTTAACAGTTTCAGAAATCATCATTTTAAAGCAGTTCTCCAAATAAGTTTTTTCTGGTTTTAACTTATCTAAACCTAAACCTGTTGCACATTCATTCATTCATGACTTGGTCCTGGTTATGTGTCCTTACAGAATACTTGCCCTTCTATCATGATCCTTGCTGCTGGCTCTATTGACAGATGGGAGAATATGGTATTTTCCCACCTGAAAGTCTGGTAGATCCGGTTCAACTGGCGATTAAAGTTGCAAATATTATATTTTCAGCTGCTGTGGTTCACTTTCTCTCTGCACATGTCCAATGAGCCAAACCCATTGAGCAACCTGTTCACTTCCTCGCCTGTGGTGGCACCGCACCAAAAACTACTGAAGGTAACAACTCAAAAAAACATTGAAGAAGCTACTGAATGCAACAATATTCTTCAATAAATGAGGACAAAAATGGAGTAGTGTCAGATTTTAGCTCTGTAGTTTCTTTTTTGTCTTTCGCAAAAGACCACAAGAAACTTGTTTTAGTGGCATTTACCCAAAATGCCCAGTGCTGTAGTCCACTTCCTGCTTTTGGAGCAGTCTTCAGTCAAGTGGGGGGTTCTTGCCTTTGTATCCACAAAAAGTTTACTGGTTTCACCCGTATTGTGTTATATGGAACGAAATACCTACTGGTATTTTTAGTCTCACTCACAATCACAATCACACAGTTTACAACAGTGTTAACAGCCTTTCAATGGGCTTCCAGCTCCGTACACCTCTTTCACGGAATTTCGAGCAGAGACTCCGTTGTCCCTCACAGATTTTTGTGTCCACTTCCTCTATGTTGTCAACTCCAGAGAACAAAACTATCAGAGAAAAGGCCGTTCCAGATTTCACTTGACACTCAATATGTACATCTTACATCACTTTTTCAAAACTGTCTATGGGTCTGAATTGGACATTTCAGATGCTGTGATAATTGGTGACTCTCAATTGTCCTTGGCAGTGAGTACATGCATGTTTGTTTTTTTCTTTTGAACGTCTGTATTGCCTTGTAATGGACTGGTCATCTATCTGTAGTGAACACCCTTCTTGCTCAATAACTACTGGAGATAGGCATTGTACTCTTCTACAATGATAGGTGAGTGTTGACAGTGGATAAAGTAATGTACTCACAAACCATAATCACAAAACATTTCCATCATAAATTTGTAAGATAAGCTGCTTCCTAGCTGCCTGAAAATTTTCAAAGAACAAGCACATACAAAATCACACGTAACTATCTTACTAACCAAATAAATGGTTTCCTTGTCTTCCCTGTGATTTGTGTTAACAACCCTGCCTACATCAGAATATACCAAAACAAAGACAGACAACAAAAAATTTGACCTACTTGTTATGAAAATCATATATTTCTGGCAGATTGCCAAACAGCACGTCTTGCTTATTCTCCAGCGTGGGGGGGATGAGGTGGCAGAGCCCCGAGTTCTTCAGCTCAGCAACATAGCCCTGTGGAGCAGGTACAGAGACAAACAGAGCAAAATGAAGGAAAAAGTAGTCAATGAAGGCAAATTAGGTTTTCCATCAATCTCTAAAACAAATGTAAAAGTCAAGAGTCTCCCTTTGTTGGAATAACATTTAAGGTATTCTTTAGGTGTTGGGTAGACTGGGACATACTGACCTGAGCCAAAACCATCCTGACCCGGCCTGCAATAGCCTGGTAAAAACCAGCTCTTTGTTCTAAACTAGTTGTTCATCCAGAGGGTCCAGACCTTTGTCTACTTTTAAAGAATTGTTTCCTGGAAGTGAGGACTCTTTTGTAGTTTCAAAACAACAGACAGACTACAATCAAACAGAACTGCACAGGAAGGGAATTTTTTTTATTTTATTTCCTTTATTTAACCAGGTAAACACTGTTGAGATATAGATTTCATTTTCAAGAGGAACCTGGGCAGAAGTTTGCAACTGGCCAGGCTAGTCCTACAGTAGGTTTGCTTAATGAGGAAAATAGCAGTGGATGTTAGCTACTGGAAGTTATTAGTTTGGAGTTGCTGTGGGACTTATTCCAGCACATTCCTCACATCCTTTCAGCTGTTGCCAGCTTATTATCTGAGTGTGGAGGGAGTTGGATGGGTGAATGTGAATCTATTGTACTGAGCTTCAAAATTCAAGTAGCTTTTTGGAAGCTTATACATATACAAAAACTCACCTGATTTTGCACATGCACATACTACTGTATGTGAATGCAACATAAAATTTGCAGTAGAAATCACTCCACAGTGCTCTATAGCATTTTCAGAACACCCTCTTCATCTACCTTACTTTGGTACAGAGGTATAAAATTTTAGGAAATTTATTAAGCGTTCCAAAACCTACTTCAACCTCTCTTTTACCCGTGCTCCTACGAGAGGTTTTAATAGATCGACTAGAAAGTTAGCAAGTTTTACTCACAATGCATGGTGGATTTGAAGATATCAATATACTAACTTTTTATGCATGTTTAACACGTGTAGCCAGGCTTGGACGTTTGATTATTCATCATGAAAATTAAACTGTCATATCTCCTTCAAAGTCTCTGATCCCTGGTCTGCAACATCACTTAAAACTCAAAAAGTTTTATGTTGACCAAATCAATATGAAACTTTACCAGAGATAAAAGAGTTGGCGGTCTGTTACTTAGACCGCTGGCCAGTGGGTGTGGTCGCATGATAAATCTAATGTGACACCGCGACCAAACATTTTACCCTAATTTACATATGAGTACGATGCCCAGGATTGTCCATAATTTTCTTGATTTTATATTGCTTTTTGATTGATAACATGTTTCATATAAACAGATTGGGACTATAATATGAGAGAGAGACAAGAAATAATAAAACCTAATAAACTAGAAACAAGAACTGACTAAGGTAAATCTAAACCAGGCTGATCTTATGAAAGAGCCTAAGGAACACAGAATAATAATGAAACTAGAATCAATAAATCAAACTCCAAAACAACCCAAGATCCTGACAGCATATACTTGGATATAAGGAAACAAAAAGACATTGCTGAGAATGCACATATACTGTACCTCCATGATGCTCTGTAATTCCTCCACATAAATTCTTTCTGATTCAATCAGCTCCGTCATTATGTGTCTGCAAAGAAAAACAAAATACCAATAAGCACAGTGAGCAGAACCCCTGAAAGAGATGGATCACTCAAAATTTGAAAGTTTATTTGTGAACTTATTCTGGGGCAACTAGAATAAGCATGAAACTAAAGCAAATCTTACATTGTTTACCCTTTCACTGTCAAAATAAATGACAGGAGTAAATAGCTGCAGGAGTTTGTTCTTATAGCACAACCCAGAAAATAATGAATTGTTTGAAGAAATGTTTATGGGCTGACTATTAATCAGAGTAGTTTTTTGCAATCTGAGAGTTGTGTATTTGATTCCAGCTTTCTCCTGTCAGATGTCAATGAACTCCTCAGCAAGGCATTCAACCCCATGTTGCCTAGTAATGTGTATGTCATTGCATGAATGTGGTTTTGGTAGCAATTTGAGTGGTTGGTATGACTAGAAGCGCTATGTAAATTCAGTTCTTCTACTTCAGAAGGACTGATGTAGTAAGATGAGTAACTTCATCTTCCAAAAACAAGAACTCATCGAGAACAGAGAATTTACTAAATATTGTGCTTTAAAACCAGAAGTGTGTAAATCAACAACTAAGACAACAACAAAAACTAGCAAAGACTGCCACTCTAAACCTTCACCCAATAGAGTTGGTGTGAAGACCTTCACATCAAATAAATTATAGACAGCAAAACAAGTTTTATTATGCAGCACAGTTTGGAAAATCTTTAAATTGTGTATGTGATTGACTGATAAAGGAATTAGTTCACTGAAAATATGAAACTTTGTTTTCAAGTCTGAATCTTTGTATGAAAATGTGATGCTAGTTTTCAACAAATACAAGATGGCTTTCTAGCATGAATGCATAGTGCTGCACAAGAAGACCCTAATTTCTCAGTAATGTACTGTATCTGAACTAGAAACAAGCTTAACTTTTTCTGTTCAGTCACATCCCCTGCAAGCTAGAGGATTGTTCAGTCCAGAAATAGTGTTTTGGAAATCTTTGCAGTGCTTCCATTAGGTGTGTACTCATTATTGTTGAAATATTTTGTTTATGATCCAGTTCTTTATCTGGTTTCCTCAGATAAAGAATAAGATCAAACATCAACATGGAAACACTTCTTTAGTAAGACCTGAATACTCTGTGAGTGTTATTTTTCTTCATGACTGTAAGTCAGGCCTACTCTCCTTGTTACCTTATCTGTTTGTGTCTGTAAATGCAGAGGAAACCTGATCGCCTTGGCTTTGTAAGAAGAATATGGAGCTTTAAACCACAAGCCAAACGAGATAACAAAGTGGCTCCTCCCACTCTCCCATGAGCCAATCAAAAAAAAAAAAAAAAAACTTTCCCTCTCACTTTACAAGCACATCCAGAGTAGTTTAAAACAACAGTTCATAGTTTATTCAGCTAAACCGGAGCAGAGGAGTGTTTAGGTGTGAAGTGGAAGTTGTTCAATGAGCATCAGATTGGGTAAAGAAGAATTAGGAGTTTTCACAGATAAATGCTGAACTGAGATGAACAGATAAGGGCATGGAACGTTGGATCTTAACTTGAACTCAGTCAAAGACTAGACCACAAAGTAGCCTGGTAAGTCAAAACATGTTTGATTATCAAGTGTACAAAGTCCTGGCAGATGGAAAACTTCATAGAGGTGAGCAAGGCTTATTGTGAACAAGCGTCACCCTCAGGGATAAAAAAGTCTTCAAAGTTCCCAGAGTTTAGCAGAGATATTAAGCTCTAAAATGTCCTCTCAGATAACAATATGCAGATTATGATAAATCAATTATCCAAACTAAATGAAATATCTTATTTGCTCCATGTTTAATAAAGTATATACCTTTGAAACAAACATATTTATTTAATCAAATTTGATTAGACAGCAAATGTCCAATGGTAACTGAAGACAGTAAGAGGTTCCAGTAACTGTTCAGTCTGTTTCATAAGAGCTGAATGTGCTTAAACATGTTAACTGACAAATCATCTTTATAGTTCTGCTTCCATTTGAGAAGCACTATTTAGGTTTTAGAGTCAGTAGAAGTCCAAACTAAACAGAAATATGCTGTATGACACACACAATGTCCAGTTTCCGACTAGCACATGGTTTTAAGTTTGATGCTTGTAGTTGTGTGTGCCATTTATGTGGTGGTGTCCAGCAGAATATTCCTTAAGCAGCAGCAAATGTCCTATGATTCAAATAACATTCTGCTTAGATTTCACTTTATACAGAAAAGAATCTACCAATATCTAAAGCTCTAGAGACCTCACTTCATCAAGTTAAAGTCAGTGTTGATGATTCAACAGTAGGAAAAACTGGGCAAAAATGCCCTCCATCCAATGGTTCTCAGCCAAAACCACTGCTGACCAAAACATTATTCAAAGTCCCAGCATTTGTCAAAAAATATTTTGATGATTCCAAGTTATGAAACAAAAGTTCTACCTTTTTGCAAGATGTGTGTTCTGTTACATGTGGTGTATAGACAAATTCCAGAACACTGAAGACTGTCTGTAACTTAGGAAACCTTGAATTTTTCTGTTTAACATTATGGTTGGCCTGCTGTCCTTAGACATATCCCTGATTAAGATGTCTGCATTATGTCCTCAACCTGTCATCCAGATCAGAGGAAACCTGACTGTGGGTTTTTACTGCTGAGGGTGAAGCAACCAATTACTAGATTTGTAGGGAATTACGTTTACACATATGACTGGGTTTGTTTGGATCGATTTTTTTCATAGTACATTGCAGCTTAAGGTTTTTTTTTTTGTCTGACATAAAAATTTGTGGGAAAAGTAGGAGTTTCTGACTTAGCCCATCACTGCTGACCTTCCATTCTTGTTTTCAAAAATAAGGCAAAAGTTCAAGAAATCCCAAAGTTGTGTGTCTATAATCAGTGTAGAATACCAGTAGTTCTATGAGGGGTTGACCTGCCTATGCTTTTGTGTTTTAACAAACACAAAATAATTATAATTCTTAAGGTAATTCTTAAGATATAATTCTTAAGCAATATCTTAAGATATCTTAATAAATGACTTAAGGAATCTCTTGATTCATATCTTAATTCAATTCAAGTATGGAGTTCTGCTGACACAAGTTGAAGTCTTTCAGATTTTTTGCACTGAAGATGATTCATTGTAGTCCAAATTGCTCCAAATAAATGCAGCATATTCCAAATACCAGGATCAGTGCTTGCCATCACTGCATGGACAGTTTTTACACCGTGCACAACTCTGGTTCAGTGACAAACAAAAGAACAAAAAGAAAACGTGCAAGTCTGACACCCTGCATGTGTGAGGTGCTGCTGCCAGTGCAGGACCTCACACGGTGCTGCGCTGGCAGTGAGCAATATATCAATAACCAGCAGGAAGACTGGCATCATGAGAGCTCAAACAATTTCAGAGGAGAGAGAATAGAGAAGGTGTCAAAACATGTTCTACTCATGGCACAAAGAAACAGGAAGCTGATCATCCTCTCTGTCTGTATGCTCACATGGAGTTGGCCCGGCTGTGAGTACTGTAATTTCCACAGTTAAGCAAGGATCACCTGTCTTTAACACCTTTACAGAGTAGCTTGTGTGTTTGGAGGTGGTGTCATTGTGATGTCTTGCTTTCCCCAGATACATATTTTTGTATTTATGTTTTATTGCAGAATACGACTCATTCTTCAGATCGTACAGTGGCTCTAAAAAGCCTTGCAGCAACCTTTATTCAAAAATACAACCAGAAACAATTTGTTTTTTGTTTATTTGTGCTTTTTACAAAAATACTGAGTCACGTCCTGTGCAATTCAACTAAACATAAGCAAAGAGAAACAGAAACAAAAGCAAGAAAATAAAAATAAGTGTGATCCCCAAATTTTGAGCTCACATCAGAAGGTTTCAAAACATTTCTTCAGTTAGAATGTTTTCTGACATGCAGAAAACATTCTAACTGAAGAAAAGCAACCCCAGTGCATGATCCTTGCACCACTGTCTTTCACTGGCAGTTGTCTTCTTACACGGATAAGCACCGTTGATTTTTGGTTAAAATACTGTTTGGACTTTGAGCTCATCATAGAACATTATAATGAGCAGCCAACTGACTGCTCTCCAGTTTCAGACTCATATTTTAATTTAAAAGAAGCCCCTTATTAGGAACAGCTACTTTCAGAAGATTCAACACATTCAAATGTCACACAACTTTTTATGAAATATGTGATGCTGTGGGAGCTCTGGTGGAGCCAGCTGCACACTGTCCGGAACAAAAAACCCCTAAAAATAACTACAAAACCAGTAATATCCAGCTCACCATGACGCATGTGATGCTATAAAAAGTCTATCTATCATCAAAATGTATCTATTTTCACACAGCTGAAAAACCACCTTATCCTAGTACAACAACTTATCAAAAACAGAGTTTATTCAAAATTGGGATGTTTCTATAGAGCAAATTTATTTTTTAAACTTCAATTTTCACAATTCTATGGTTAATGGAAACACAGCTACTGAGGTACTTTCTTTCTGTCCCTTTCCTGACACTTTTATAGCATCCTTTGTAACCTGGATTCAACCGATCTTTTACCTAAAGGATAAAAATGAGCATTTTGTCAAGGTTTCTAAAAGCAAGTGCTAGCAAAAAAAAAAAAAGCAAATCATAAAATACATTTTTAAAAATGGACCTTCAAATTTTAGCCCATGATCTACTAGTCTGGTATATCTATGTTAAAATGATGGGTGAACGCCATGACCATCCAATTTCTTACCAACCTACTTTTTATGATCATCTGACACAGGCCATGTCATCTGAGCCGATGTGTGCTTTAAAGTGTTGCTCCAAATGCTGGCAAAGTTTTATCATTTCTTTACAGACCTCAAATGTTACCTGAAACCAAACCCAAGCAGAGAGGGATTCATTCGGGACTGAGCCATAATGTAAGCCCAAATACCAGCCCAAGCAAGAGGAGAAGAGTCGATCTTTAAACACGCAGACACAAACAAACTGGGACTGCTACATGACTCCAGTGATTGGGTTCAGGGTGAGGTAAAGGGGCTGCCTCTTCATGCAGGTAAGCCAAACTGGTTTGCTGCACTGGGATCCTCCTGAGTCTCATGTGTCTGCTGACTTGTCATGATGTCAGAGGCAAATAACTAATCTTTCATTTATTGACTCTGTGACTCTGTGAGCATACTGCTCTAAACCGCCCTAATGTGCAAACATGTAATATTTTCATTTGAATGTACTAGTGTTTGCATTCTAAACAGTTGTCATCTATCCGGGAACAAACATCTGGGTCTACACCTATGTATGTTGACTTACCAGGGAATTGGTCAAGAACTATTCCCTTCTAGAACTAAAATAACTAACATTTTTTGTTTAAAAATACAACAAACTATGTTGTGTTTTTGGTGCGACTTCTAAATAATATTATTTTGAAGTGACTTTTTTCTTTGAATACATTTTCCCACAAAGCTACCTAAATGGTTAGGAAAGGCATGTGAGAAAAAGAAAACGTTTCAGTTCCTTCATGATGTATCCTGAAATACATCATATAAGCTAACGCATTGATTATAAGAAAAATATACAAATATGTAATTGCACAGAAAGAAAAATGTTATGTAATCTGGTTCCCAATACAAACCAGAATGCAGCATTTACGTCAATTGCTGGTACCCTGGTAAACATGGCTGCCAGCAGCCTTATTCCATGTTTCCTTAATCAAAACAATCACCTAAGTCTTTTAACAGATAGCGATCTGACATAATAATTACAGAAGAATGTTGAAAAAACTTTTTGAAACAAATGTTCTTTGTCAGTAAATCATTTTTTAGTCTAGAGTTGAGTTTTTCTTTCTCTGTTTCTAAATCAGAACAAACATGTAAAGTTTTCAAACTTTGACAGTAGCTGACTACATTGATTCCATAGGGAAAATATGCAAGCATTAAGAAGACTATATTCAGAAAATCTAATCAGCTTGATCATTACTGACTGCTTGACTGATAAAAGAGTAATAAAAATAATCTTTAAATAAGAACATTGCCTCTTTTTGTTTAATGATGTATCTGTATGGGTGGTTTATTGATACTTAGTTGATAAATATCCATCAGATTTCATTGAGTTTCTTATTTAAAGCAAATTTAAATGAGTGTTCCTGTTAAAGAATATGATTCAAAATCTAATTACTTCTGTATTTTTCCAGGTGTTTTATGGTCGCTCCATTTCCAAGTATTTCTGTAACCCGACTGGTTGAAGAACAAGAAAGTGGAGCAGAGAAATGAAACCAGCGCAGATCTTCAAGGAGAAAACGATCAGCCAGCATGCTCCCTTTTATTTGCTGAAGGAGGGAAGTTAAACTCTGCTGAGATCTGGTTTCACCATGATGGTGCACTACTGTTTCTGCATGCAATCCAGAAAATATGGAGAAAGCACTTTGCTAAACAACCTGAAAAAGGCCTATTGGATATGACAGCACTTTGTAGTTGGAGGGACAGAAAGAGAAAAGGTAAAAGAAAAAGAGACAGAAGACAGGAAATTATAAATAACAGTGAATAATGTGCTGTTGATGTTCAAATATATGTAGTCATAATGTACATGAATTTTCGGCGCATCCACAAAAGGCAATGTGTGCACCTGCTGACCACAGCCACAGTGCTTTGTGTGCTGATGGTCTGCTGGGAGGATTTGGAGCTTCATGTTGTGAACCACATGAGATCTTATTCATACCGTTACCTAATCAACAGGTACAACTTCCTCAATGCCACTTCTAGCTCTGGCAACGTGGGAAGTCGCTCAGTGACCTATCCATACCTTATTAACCACCCCAACAAATGTAGAGCTGAAAATGGCAAAGACTGGGATGATGTTCTTTTGCTTTTGTTTGTGAAATCCTCCCCAGAGAACTTTGAGCGGCGCCAGGCCATCAGGGAGACGTGGGGTAATGAGAGCTTTGTCGGGTCAAAGCTGGGGGTGAGTCTGAGGCTTCTGTTTGTTATGGGGGTTTATTCAGGTGTTGCTCAGAGGTTCTGCCTCCAACATGCCCTGCAGCAGGAAGACAAGACCTATGGAGACCTGATCCAGCAGGATTTTATTGACACATTTCACAACCTGACCACCAAACTGATCATGCAATTCCATTGGAGCCACACTTACTGCTCACAGGCACGCTTTCTCATGACAGCAGATGATGATATTTTTGTTCATATGCCAAACTTGGTGAGGTACTTGCAACATCTTCTGGTTAGCCAACCAGGTACAAAGAACCTTTGGGTGGGGCACGTTCACAAAGGAGCTCCTCCAGTTCGTTGGAAAGGCAGCAAATATTTTGTCCCATATGATTTGTACCCCTGGCCTTCGTACCCAGACTACACATCTGGAGCAGGGTACATAGTTTCAGGGGATGTGGCTGCAAAGATCTACCACGCCACTCTAGTGCTTAACTCTTCACTGTATATTGACGATGTCTTCATGGGAATGTGTGCCAAAGCTATGGGGGTGTCTCCCATGCAGTATGAATACTTTTCAGGGGAGGGGAAGGCTCCGTACCACCCCTGTATCTATGATCACATGATTACATCACATGGTCACTCCACAGATTTGCGCTCACTGTGGCGAGCAGCCATAGATTTTCCAGCATCCAACAGCTCCAGGGGATTTCTGGGTAATCTGTACTGCACAGCTATTAGGGTGATGCTATTGTGTCGGCCATATTACCAGAACACCTATCCCTGTACTGCTGCTTTTACATAAATGATATCTGAAACACTGGTCAACAGTTGATAAAACGAAAATAGTGATTCTTTGGGTTTTTAATAATGTTTGTGCTAACTGAGTTGTCTTCACATTGTCCTGCAATAAAGACCAAAGACTCCCTGTGTCAGTGTGTCCTACTTTTGAGTGATCAGAAACCTTAGCTTATGGGTTGCTTAACTTATTTGAACAGCTTTGAGCCCTGAATGTGTAGTCATGAGAACACTTCTCACAACTGTGATTCACACGAGCTGCTGATAAGTTTTAGCTCTGCATAACCAACAATAACGTCTAATATTAGAAAGTATGAAATCTAATCTTTCCGATGATAGAAAATACATGGAAATCAAAAAGTTTCTTTGAAAATGTTGTGAGCACTAATACTTTTTCAGAGCCATTTATAATTTAGAAGCATAATAAATGAAATATAGACTTGGGTTGCTTTGGCAAAAGAGAACAGTTTCTTTCAGTCAGTAGATAGTCAACATAGCCAGCGGGGGGCACAGCTCTGCTCACCGCCTTGTCAGTCATATCACATTCAACACAGCAACCGAGATCTATTGCTGTGTGTTGTAATAAGAGTCAAAAACCCAAGCCCTGCAAATCACCCTGAGAAACTTTCCAACAGTATCTTCAGGTTTTACTTTTAGTGACCCTTGTTCATCCATTATTATTTTTAAACGCAATCCTTTGGTAAACTGGCTGCAGCGTCGCACTTTGAGCTCACATTTCCCCCTAGTGGATCTACTTTCTGCTCTTTATTATATTAGCACATGTTTAACAGGCTTCTCCATCCTTACTTAAGACAACATGTCCTGTTTCACTGAAGGTCATGCAGACTGGGGCTGTTTGCCCTAACCCTCCCCCATCACTCACATGCACTTAAACCCACCACTGAGATTAGAATCAAGACTAGAAATGAATTAGTTCAACAACATCGCTCTGCTGAATAATCTGGTGTCACATTGTGTTTTCCTATCATGTGACATGAGGTCGGAGGAACTGTTAGTACAGACTAGAAATGGCTGATGTGGCTGTCACTAATTTATTCTTGCTGACTTTACCTTGTTTTAAAAAATAGCTATATACCAAAGAAAATTTTAGAAAAGTTCTTACTTAAAAAATATTGTTAGAAAGTTTGAATTTCTTCTTCATTAATACAATGGTCTGATGACATCAGGACCTGGGGTCAATGGAGCGCATGCTGACAGAGCGTTTCTTCTTACCTGCGTCTATTGGACAGGCTCTCCTCACTCTCGTTTGATATAGCAACATGGGCGGAGCCTCCCTGGCTTTCCTCATGCATCACCTCAATCTGGGAGACATATAAACACACAAACACTTACACCTAGTTATGGATCGAACTTTTACCAGTATGGGATTTTTTTATATGTCTAGAAGATGTGTTAAATTCTTGGATAAAATCTACTAGATTTCATAAATGCGTGTGTGTGTGTGCGTGCGTGTGCGTGTGTGTGTGTGTGTGTG
>VMRN01000061.1:2272084-2294548 GCA_010277015.1 Poeciliopsis turrubarensis
GTGTGTGTGTGTGTGCGTGTGTGTGTGTGCATGTGCGTGTGTGTGTGTGTGTGTGTGTACGTGCGTGCGTGTGCGTGCGTGCGTGCGTGCGTGCGTGCGTGTGTGTGTGTGTGTGTGTGCGTGTGTGCGTGTGTGTGTGTGTGCGTGTGTGTGCGTGTGTGTGCGTGTGTGTGTGTGTGGGATGTGGTTGCTAAAATGACGTCATTTGACCTTGTGGTGCCACAAAGACCTATGCTTGCATGAGTGAAGCATAAATCAAGATTAAGGATCATGGGAAGCTGTATACTGTAAGTGATGAAGTACCTTGATGCCCTTGGTCTTGCGTATGTTCTTCTTCTTGTTAGCATCTGCTTCAGCTGGCTGCTTGCCACCGTTTGAGTTATCAGAGAGCTTTCTAGCTAAGGCTGAAATTAAATGAACAAAAAAATAAATTACATATTTAATCACGCATAGCCTTAATTGCATTCAGGCTTTGGTTGAACTCATGGTGCTGAAGTACAGGAAGCGTATCAATTATCCTAATTCAAAGACAGTCTGTATAAGTTTACAGTCTGGGGCGGTAAACTTTTAAATGGTCTGAATCTCATAAACAGGTTTTCTATTCATTTGCACGACTCCGTTGAATTGAAACATGTCCCACTCACGCTGCTGGCCCCCAGGAATCCTGGCAGGGTTCTTTGGTGCGGGGCGTTTAGGAGACGACTCGGGCCGTGGGGCCACTGGCTGAATGGGTCTGGTCTGTTTGGATGACAGCCTCTTCAGGCTAACACGTCGCTTCTCAAACATCTCTTGAACATCCTCCAGTCGCTTTAGTGCTTTCAGGACGCTGCCCTGCAAATGTACATTAAAATCAAATGTCTCAACATTGTTTCTATTCAGAATTTAACTAATGGCTTTCTGTGCACTGCACCTTTACATCCTCTGACAGTAGAACCTCATACTGGTTGTGGAGGTTCCTCAGTTCTGTCACGTGGTTCTTTTCTGCCGACTCCAAGAAATTTTCTATGTCTGTTAAAGCTGATTCTGCCCCTTCCTGTGACTGACACTTATCCACAGCTTGGGAAGCCAGTAGGTAGATGCCAGACTCACACCACTGGTTAACCTGAACACACAAAAATACCAACAGGGTAGATGTGGGCCAGTTTTGGTGCCATTGTCATGTTTCTTAGACAATAAGCAAATATTATTGACAAATCACTACTGCAGAATTACAGGCTAATCGTCAATCTTCCATTCATCAACAAAATTATTGAAAAATCCGTTTTAATAGTTAAATAGCTTCCTAAGTATAACCAGGTACTTTGATGTCTCAAGTATTACACATGAACATGTCAGCCTTGAATCCAACCAGACGTTCCAGATGTAAATTTCCGCAGTAGATTAGATTAGTGGAATTCCTGTATGAATGCCTTCAATTTGAGTTAAAATGTCTGTGTTCTGACCATTTTCTCTAGCAGTCATTTTCAAGCCTTGTGTCTGGACTAATTAAAGAATGCAATAAAACCAAACATCTAATTTGTTTTCTGAGACTGATGTTTTCAAAATGCATCAACCGTTTCCCATCCATACCTTCTCAATGCCCATGTGTACATGCAAAGACTTATTTAAGACATCAGACTTCTTCTTGGCTTCGTTGCTGAAATCATCGCAGACCCGCCGGAGCTCCACACACTTTGGCCGGATGGAGTCCACGGCGTAGTGGTCACTTTGGATGAGCTGGTCACCATGCATGGCATGGAGCTGGGCCTTTTCTAGTGTGGGCTATAAAAATAAGTAAAGTCAGAAATATAGCAATAATTAACTGACAATTTTACAAAAAAGAATTTTGTAAACATTTAATCTGGGGTTTTGGAATAATGCTAATGAAAATTAAAGCAGTTTTAACTGCACTGACATGTTGGACACATGTTAAAAGTCTGGAAGATAAAGCACAACACACTAGTTCTAAATCCTTCCGTGGCTTCCTGGAGCTAAGAGAACAGACCATAAAATACTGAACAGTTTAGCACCACAACACAATAAAGATCTGCTGCTTTTGCATCAACCTTCCAGACCTCTCAGGTCTTCTGGTTCTGGTCCACATTGCATCCAGAACCAGAAACAAACATGGAGAAGCACCATTCAGCTTCTATCCACCACAAATCTGGAACAAACTTCCAGAAAACTGCAAAACAACTGAAACACTGAGGCTAAAAACCCACCTGTTTAGAATTGCATTTGATCGATAACTGGAAAATTGATCAATACATTAGCTTGATGATGGCATTTGTCAAAATGTAATGGTCTTTACTCTTTCATAATTAGTGACTTAATGATGCTTTGATGATGTAAAGCACTGCATCTTTACTAAAATGTGCTATAACCATAAGCTTGACATGACCATATGCTCACTTCTGTCCATCCACCTCTTTTTTGCATAGACCTAATATGGAACAGATTTTTTAATGTATCTGAGATGAACTCATCATCAGGACCCCCTTAAAAAAGAAAGGACTTATTTTAAAAGACTGTTAGTAGAAGAGAGAAAGAAATGCATGTTGGTGTAGTGTTTTATGTATGTGTCTTTTTATACTCCATTTCTGTTGACAGACCTGAACCTTTTCCTCAAGTGTTTTGAGCTCCTTTAGCAGATGTTCCACTCTGGCCACACAATCTCCAGCATCAGAAAGGCCTTTAAGGGAGTCCATTCGTTTGTCCAGAGTCACTTTAACCTGAATAAGAAAAGAAGAGATTCATAAAAAGTGTTCAAGGATCTCCTATTCTTATTTGAACAAGTTTTTGAAAATGAGAATTTGTTCTCAACCAACTTACCTGGTAGAATACAGGTTAACATACATGTCTTATATGTATGAGTGGACTGAATTGACTTTCTCTAAAGTCAGTTCGTAAAAAAATAAAAAAATATAAAGTTTGTTGCCCATCTACTCAGGCTATGACGCTTGGAAGACATCTGGGGTCTCATGTAAAGCGTGCATGTGCACAAAAAATGTGCAGCGCCATATTTTACGCACAATTCAGCATGCATAAAAAAATAACTTTGCGTCAAAGTTTGTGTAAATGCACGCACACATTTTTCCTGGCGCGAAAATGTGCGATAGCCAGGCAAACTCCTGTGGACAATGTCAAGCAACAAAGCGTCAAAAACTCATGTTAATAGACTGAAATCTGACTACATTCAACGTTATTCAGACCAAGAAGTTTAAAACCCGATGTGTTTTCATGATTGTAATATTTTATTGTCGGAACATAAATGATGAAATTGAAACGCATTTTTCCTCAGACAATAAGCTAACACGCACACAAAATAAAGAAATGTTTTTAATGGTTAATTAGCGTTTAGAGGAAAATGTAAAGAGCCGTGCGGTACCGGTACCGGTCCAGCTGCAGTCATCCTTCAGTCGAGCCGCCCGCTTTGTGAATGTGCCTTACGGACAGAAAATATATCTATTCTGTAAGTGTACAACTTGTGCACATTATTCCACGATATGGATTTAATGACCACATTCCAAATCAAATGACTCTCTGACGCTGTCTGCCTGGCTGTAAGCACTACAGTTCAAACAGGCATTTCAATGTCTTTACTTATTTTTTCATTTTTTGAATTTTCATTCATCCATCTATTTTCTTCCTCTTTATCCGGGGTCGGGTCGTGGGGGTAGCAGCTTCAGAAGGGAGGCCCTGACCTCCCTCTCCCCAGCCACTTCTTCCAGCTCCCCTGGGGGAACCCTATGGTGTTACCAGGCCAGCCGGGAGACATAGTCCCTCCAGCGTGTCCTGGGTCTTCCCCGGGGCCTCGTCCCGGTGGAACGTGCCTGGAACACCTCCCCAGGGAGGCGTCCAGGAGAAAATGTTGTTTTTTATAAGTATAAAAACACCATTTGGTCACTTTTTATATAACAGATGTTCTAAATGTCTGTCCTGCAAAAGTCTTAAAGCACAAAACTTTAGAAAATGAGAGGAATCTTTTCTTCAAATCTTTCAGGGGTTTTAGTCTTGAAGATATTTGAAGAGAGAACAGAAATTATGCAAAGGTTGTTGGACAGAGGCTGCCATGCCGACAGAGGTTTTACCTCTCTGAAATCCTGCTCAAAATGGCGCAGCTGCAGGCACTGCTCCAACTTCAGATGATGCTTACACCAGAACTGTTCGAAAGCATTCTCTGTCTCATCGAGCTGGGCCAGGAGTCTACAGCAGAAAGGATCTACTTCACCAGGCATATTGGGAAGGTGGATATTTTCCGAATATAGATTAAGATTTGCAACACGACATAAAAGGTGTCAGTTACCTTTCCACCGTTGTCTGGTTCTCCATCTCATCAGGCTTGAGTTTGTGGCTGTCCAACTTGGCTGTCTGGTCCTTGATGCAGGTAAACAAGGTACTGCCTTGTCTTAAAGCTAGCTTCAGCTCCTCCTGTTTAAAAGGCATCAAAGCATTTAAATAGTAAACGAGGCAACTTGTAAAACATTTGTACACCTACACATTCTCGCTGTTTTCCTTTTCATGTAGGACATTTCATGGCATTGGTTAAGATGACTTTAGTTGGATTAAATATTTGTATTCTCATGCATTGTTTAGAATTTTCTAAACGTGCTGCCTGACCTTGAGGTTATTGTGTTTGTCAGTGTGCGCTGTGAGCAGGTCTTTTGTGCTCTGGACATCATTGGGAAGCTCCATCTCTGCCAACTCCGACCCAAACCTCTGTAGCATCTGTGCTGTAGTTTTCACTGTCAAGGCAAAGTTTTCTATGGCCTAAAGAAAAACCCAAACACATTCTGAGACATAACTAAGCATTGGACTTGCTGACCCTAACCCTAGCAAAAGACATTTCATTTCTTTAGAACCACAGAGCTATCAAAATATTAGTTTTAGCACAAGATAAAAAATATGCATTAAACTGAGCATCAGAAGATCACACAGTTTATAGCTTGCTCTACTACCACCCCACAAGTAACAACTACAACCATCTAAAACTGAAAATTGGTTTTAAAGTGTATTGGATCATGACTTGTCTATAGATGTTTTGCCACGTAGTAACATGTTATTGTTGTGAGTGAATGAAGATTCAGCACTAGAAAATAATGCCATCACTACATGGATGCAAAGATGTGAAATCAGCTGGTGAAGAATGTCCGGGCCCATATTCTAAAAGAATTCTAAAACAAAAAGTAGCTCCTAGAGACATCTATTTTTTAGAATTTTACCTTGGTGAAAGAAGTTATTCACAAAGTACCTCAGGCTTTAAGTTAGCTCCGAACGTCATAAAATTCTAATTTACTGGAAATCTAATCAAGCCTCATCATTAACCAACTCATAAGTAATGTTCTAAATAAATATCCATGTAGCCTGTAATATATGTGACATATTTGTGCTCTGAATATTGAGGATTGTTTGAAAAGGGTTCCCCATAGCTGAAAGAACTAAACACATCATGACATTGTGCTCACCCAAGCCTGGGCTTTAGCTAGTTACCTACTTATGAAGTAGAACTTAAAATAAAAACCTAAATGATTTTATGCTCAATATTTACTCACAGTTCGGTGGTGTATCCACTGGCTGTGAGAGTACTCAAGACTTCCTCCAAACTCCTGGGTCAGCTGGCTTTTATCCACATACCCATGAAGATCTGACAGAGAGTTCAGCATAACAATCTGAAAGAAAAGCACTACAATCATTCAAGTGTTCAGAACCACATCCTACATTATAGATGGTTGGCTACAAAAACAGTTACCCTTTATGATAAAAATATGCATTTAATTATGTCTGGGATTTAAAGACATAGCAATGTAATGTGTTTTTAGGTCAGTATGTCTGACCTAAAAAAGAAGCATCTGATTTGAAGTCAAACAATGGGTAAAACTAAATATTTTAAGTTGAGAAGGTATGTGCTCCTTTAGCTTAGCATTGTTTCTATTGTACTACAGGTCAGTCAATGATTAGATATAAAACTCAGAAAAAAAGCACAGTAAATCAAAGTGAAAAGTCTGTCACATTTGGTGAAAAGTCTTTTTTAAATGAAATTATTTTCATTTAAATTTTAATTTTTTAATTTTTTACCTACCGACAGAAGAAATACAAAAACTTCAGAAACCAAATTTTTCAAATGAATGCTCACACCTTCATTTTGAAGTCATCCTTGTGGAGCTTTATTCCAATATCAGCTATTGTCCTCTGAAAGAATCTGGAAGGTCTCAGCACCAAAACCAACTGGAGGTTTCCTGGAAATGCTCCCTGAAAACAACACACAGAGCTGCATCATTGAGCTGCTTAGTCTCTTTCTGTTTATTAAAGTTTTCTTCAGATTCCTCCAAAGACAGGTAGCAGGACACAGAGAAGGACCCCCGTCCCAATACTTTCTTTATTTCTCTTGACACCCCAATGGGGCTGATGTTACCCTGTTCTTCTTCGTTCTTAAGTTTTAATATTATTTTAAATTCCTCTCTCACAACTTTCCTCTGAACTATTCTTTCTTCTTCTGAAATACTTCCTTCCAGTTCTCGTTTATTTCCTTGAATATCACCAATTCCCTTTCCTTCATTCTGTCTCAGCTCTCTGCTGTTCCATTTGACATTTTATCTGCCTGTTCCAGTCAACATCTTGTTTTGATTGTTTCTTGTATCAGTTTGTGTTCACACCTCACTTTCTGCTCATGAAAGCTCAATGGAGTCTGGTTCATGTCAATCAAGTCCATATTGTAGCCCAGTTTTGATTAATAGTAAATGTGGTAAACTTGCCCAGAAGTGTGGCTACGTTTAGAAATGTGGTTTCTTATGAGGTGGCATTTGGGGGCAAACTCACAGCAATCCGGGATAGAGAGGCCTTCACTGAACTCCATTTATCCTTACGCCGATCGATGATGATGATAAAGCCAATACTGGCAGCATCCAAGCTGGAAAGAAGTGTTACAAAAGGCTCTATTATGTATCCAAAGTCTGGAAAATATTGCCAAGAACTCTGAAAGAAAACCTTAAAAGGCACACATATCTTCCATCACAGGGGTGAATTTCATTTAACATATTTTATTTCAAAATATGTAGTTCTCAGTACAGAAAGGAGGAAGGCCGTAGCTCTGTCAATTAAGTTGTGTATATGCTGCCCAAGGAGCTTATTGGTTTGGAATTTTGTCTCTTTTCAGCGAGCCCGCTCCTGTGGCTCAGCTAGCAAAGAAGAGCCGGCTCTTCCGACTCCCTGATGGCTCTTAATTTATCATCATCTAGAAATAGAAATGTTTTGCATGTTAAGTCTTTTTGTATTCAGTGTTCCCAATATGAGAAGTCTTATTCTTTTTTATTTTTGTGTATTTGTTCTGTTATGAAAGCATGCATTCTTACTTTTGTATATTTTTCTTTCAAAGTTTTGATTAAAAACAACTGAACAAAGCACCGCAACCAAATCTATCAAATGGACAAATAATAATAATTTATTATTATATAATATCTTTGTCTTCTCCCAGATGCTGTTTCTCTTACAGGTGTCCGTTGTATATTTATGTGCGATGCATTCTGCTTACCTCTGACTATTGACTGAAGAGATGGACTAAACCTGAGTGTCCTGCCTGTCTCCCTTTCTGTTTTTACGTAATGGTATAGTCCCGTATCCTCACATGTGATTGGCCACAAAGCTGCCAAGCTAATCAAAACAAAGTTCTGTTATGAGCAGAGCACTTCCACTGGGAGTGAGAACTGAGCAGCAAAAGAGGGAAAATGTGGGGAGAAGGCTCTTTCCTCTCAATTTTTCTTTCTCTCTCGCTCCACCTCTCTTGTGGTGTGACGCTCAGACGCTGCTGAGGAGACTGCTCCCATCATTGACTTCTAAGAGCCAAAACGTCATCACTTGAGTTGTGCTAATGGCGGAGAAACTATCATTCCAGGAAAAGTGTTCATCTGTCGCCAACGATGGCAATGCCAATTAGCCTGAGCATTCATTCCAGCCTCAAGTGTGGGGAAGGAACTGTAGCATAACAGAGAGCAAGGGAGAGACTGTGAGCAGTGCATACACAAGCTTCATTGACAGTGCTTAGACCCTCCTCTTGACAGTGAGTGGTTGTTTCTGACTGAGCCGTGTATTTTGGCAGATGGCAGTAGGACCACAGGGAGGAGGCAGAGGAGCTCAGTTTGTTCACTGATATGTTTCATGTTATACTGCCACCACATAGTGACAATTTAATAAATCAATAAAAACATTTTTTTAAGTTGCATACTGTAGTTTTAAAGTGTAAAAATATCTCCTTGACAAACATATGTGTCTTGAGTTTTCCTGTGTGTGGACCTACGTGGGTATGCTGGTCAGATAGGTGACTACATTAAGGAAATCTTCTTCTGGCACTTCATTGAAGCCTGAGCACTCTGGGAAAGTGATGATGGGGGCACCATCCTTTCCTCGCCCTCCTGCAAGACAAAAACACCCAGGTAATATTCATTGCCCTTTTTAATCTTTGCTTCATTCCAGTTCATTGGCAAAAATCATGCAAAAATGTTACCCTGTCAACAGAGATGACATGATGATGGTTCATTCCCAGCGGTGATTGTGTGAGAGGTAAAGGAGAACACACAGACTAACCACTGCTCCACAGTATTGACCTCGTAAACTATTATTAACAGTCTAGTCTTGGGCATTAACAGTATATACTCCTCTAACCATTAAATCAAAACTTGAGTCATTCAGAGTCTGATTAAATGGATCCTCTAAATTCTAAATATCAACTGATTTAGAAAACTGTTAATGAAATTAAACTGAAGTGAATTAGACTGAAACCTAACTTTAAACTTTTTATTCAAGTTAAATACACCTGAATTTAATTAAGCTAATAGTTAGAAGTCTCCTAATGGATAATTACTGCAATGGGAGATTATTTTTCTGCTGGTAACAAATTATTTAACCCCAGCTGATGTGAACATTAGCTTCTCATTTCTTAAACAATCATGTAGAAGGATACATCCTGTGGTTATGGAGAGGATGTTTGTCTGTTTAAGAAGGAATCACTGGCATCAAGCAGAGGAAACATTTAAGGAAATGCAAAAATGAATAAACTTGGGTTGAGAATCATCCAAAGTATTTGTTAAGTCCAACCGGAACGAACAAGGACACGTAGACCAGAAAGTTTTTCAAAGTTTTGAGTTGGTTATGGCTGCTTTGGCCAGCAGCCAGCAGTGCAGACGTCCGCTTAGGAGAGCACCTAAGCACCGAGGCAAAATGGGCGGGGCCAATGTCACAAACCCCACTCATTTACAGGCAATCCAAACGCCACCCCAAATTAACAACTTAATAGCAAACAAGAAAAAAAAACATCACCACTTCATTTAAATATCTTAACACAAGATCCTGCAACTAATCAATACAAAACTATTTACAACATTAATGTTTCCCCAATACATAACAGTATTACTAAAGACTGGGAGGATAGTGAAGAACTGTCGTCTATGAATGTGGTCTGAAAATATTTTGAAAGGTTGTGATCAGTAATCATTTAAAATTTTGAAGTCAAATCAAAGAAGAATAACTGTTCAATTAAATGTTAGTGTGTGACCATTTATAATACACTTTTTGAATTTCTTCTTTCATACTCCAAATTGTAACTAATTCAAATGCTAAATAACAAATACTGACTGTGCAACTATATTATGGATGATTTTTAGATTAAAAGCTTCAATTTGTCACTTTAAAACTTGCACTTCCAGTGAAAGAGGGTGGAACTCTAAACTGACATGCTGCAAGACGAATGGAAAGTGTGAGTCAGGTGAACTCACTTTAGAAATAGTGCATAAGGTTTCCCCGAAAAACAGCTGTTAATGTTTTGATGTCAGCTAATCACATGTCATTTCTATTCTCTGTATTTTAGATGTAATGGACTCTATCTGCTGTTAGGATGTTATTTTCAAAAGGTACTTTTAACCTGACAAATGAGCCTCATCAGAACACATACTCTATTCTTTTGAATATGACTGCATAACGGCAAAGACATATCCAACTTGTGAATCCAAGTATCCAAGTAAGCTGCTGTAAAGCTTATAGCGTAAACACATCAGCAACAGACACTTTCTGAACAAAATAGATGCTGAGAGACAAACTTTTGCAAAACACTGTGTTTAGCTGTTGTGAGAAAACTGAGAGAAGGAACGAGAGGCATTCTGGCAGAACCACAAACACAGCTGTGCCAGCTCTAACAGCACATCTGGAAATGCTGTGGGTGCCCAGACTAATTAGGGATGTGGAAGAATTTAGATTCCTGAACAGACTTAAAATCATAGTGGCATGCTGGTCTACCAAATTCAGTTAGACATCCAAAGCTGAGAAACCTGAATTATGAAACACATGAAATGTATGTAATGGAGTGTAGAGCTGCCATGTTCTGCACCCTTCCACCTGGAAGACAAATTATTAGCTGCAGAGGAGCATTTACAACCAGGAGCTCTGGACCCACTGCTGTTTGTTATGTCTGTAAGTGGTAAACATTGGAAGTCAGTTTATTTGACCTGAAACAAAAATGCAAAGTACTAATCTAAAATTACATTTACTCAGTCTAGAAAATCCATACAGCTGATTTATTTTCTTTTAAAATTGAGGACCTAATAAAAAGATTGCTATGATCCATAGCTATTTGGACTTTTAGTTTGATTTATGATTTCATGATGGCCATCAGAGGGCACTGTATGAAAAGATGGAGCCCTTAAAAGCCCCTTGAATTGCCTTGTTGCTGAAAATGTGCTATATAAATAAAATTGCCTTACCTACCTATCTTACATTACCTTCACTTTGCAGGCTTGTTGCAGATGAAAAAACAAAAGGGAAAGAAGTAGCTTTCTGCAGTTTCCTGTGACATAATCATTTGACCACTGATTTTCTGCTGTCTTAAAGAAGGTAAATACAAATTTCATCTTTATTGCAAAATCACTTGTTGATATTTTTTTGAGAAATGTGTAGGAAGGAAGAATTGATGTTTGTCCCTAGCAAAAAATTCAAAGTTTTTTGTGACGCTCCCTTGTTTTGCATGAACTCAAAGAGTTTTGCTTGTGCTTCTCAATCTTTTGCTTGTGATTGTCACATGAACATCCTGGGCGGGGCTTAAAGATGAGCAATGTAAGAAGTGTTCTTATTGGATCTCAGAACTCTGCCCTGAACTGCAGGACTTTGATGACGGGACACAGAATGTGAACGGTAAGTAATCTTCACAGAATTACGCGGTTTAGCAGCTACTAAAGTGTTCACCCTGTGTCAAAGAAGAAGTTTTACACATCTACTTTAAATAATAAAAAGCTTTGGTTCTTACCAAGGGTACACAATAAATTGGCAAAAAAAATGATCTTGTATCTCTCATTGTGGATTTCAGGGTCCAGTTTTTGGGTCCTCCACCCAGGAGCCTACCTGAAAGTAAGGCAAACTGCCGATGAAGCTGCTCTATGATGTCCACAGCCAGCAGGGGCCTGATCTCCTGTTGCATGATTTCATCTGAAACAAAAGACACTGATCACATTGATGTTAAGCAATGACTGCTGGATGGGTGAGTTTATTTAGTCATAGTTCATGTTCAGTATGGAGGGTTGAAGACAAGTTACCAAACAAGTAAACTGAAAAAAAAAAAAATCAAAAACAGCACTTATTACTGATGCCAACAAAACATTTTTCATACTGACTGTTTTAAATCATCCACATATAGAGTCCACTATCAGCCCAGAAAACAGAGATCTCAGACTGTGTGTACAATAAATCTTGTACTGAGAAAGTGTAGAAAATAGGTCAACACTTCTGGTTTGATTCAATAAGATGAGTTTGCTGAATGGAAGTGTCTTTTATGGTAGATGAAGCTATTCATCATGCTCTATTATGAACACCTGAGTCTAAACATACAACCTCAGATGTAGGAAAGATCATGAGAGGTTCTTTTAGTAACATCTCTCCAACTGTGCCTCAATTCAATTTAAGCTTTATTAAAGATTGAATTTAATAAAGTCTTCTGGTGTTTTTGGTCAAATTAGATGAAAACCGGAAATCAGGTCAGGTCTTTATCAGGATGTGTGTGTTGAAGGACAGACCCAAATGGAGGGAGAAGCTGGTAACATGGATCATTTTGAAGATTTAAATGAAAAAATGAGACAACAAAAACTTACAAAGATCAATGGATATACAACGAAACCATAAAAGGAGGCACAAGGAGGCCAAGGGAAAGTGACAGGAGAACCAACAAGTAGTGACTGAAGATGAAAGGCTTAATTACTAAGGAGGTTGAATGCTATATAAAATACCTAGGCTGATGACCTAACGGGTTGCAGGTATGAGGGAAGGGAGCAGGGGACAAACTGAGGATAAGGAGAGAAAAAGTGGCAAGAGGGTGAGGGAGAGTACACAGGGGAACAGGAAATAAATCTAACACTGAGAAGACTAGAGAAACATAATTAAACTAGAGGAACAGAGAATAACTAGAAAAAAATAAACATAAGAATTACCAAAGAAGAACTGAAGTGGAACCGAGGCAGAACTAATAGAAAAAAAACTAAGGAACACCAAAAATGATCAAATCCAAACTCAAACAACCCCAATTCCTAACAGTTTTGTATTAAATGTAATTATTTTGGGCTGCCCTTTCTGAACCTATTCGCTTTCACTGGAGTTAATATGATATGCAGAAAGACAAGTAGAACTAAACCAAGTAGAGAAAAAGCCTTAAGACCAAAGAGGTCAAACTATACTGGTTTCTGACAACCCAAAGCTCTAAGCTCTTTGGGCAGTGAACAACACAGCTTCTGTCTTTGAGAATAAAGACATAATTCTCCTGACTTCACTGTATTTGTCTGAAACATTGATAGGTTGTGTACTGATGGGGTGGAGAAAGTTAGGGGACTAGCACAGCAGCTGATCATGGCCTTGAATAATCGATGTACCTCTGTTCTTAGCTGACATATCGGGGTGGTTCAAAACACAGCCCCTGTCACAATCTGAGCTGTTAAGACATGCTTTGCATACTTTTGCAGCTTTATTAACCAGTGATCATATACACCAAAAATTTATCCTCCACCCAACAAGGGACTTTTAATATTTAAAGCTGCCAAAACTACTTGATAATTGTAAACAAAAATGTGTAATAAGTACCAAATCTCACATGATATATTGTTTGTTCTATTTTAAAGCAGCACAGGTCTTATTAGAATTCATCTGGAAGTAGAGAAAGAAGGCAAACATTTTTACAAATCTGTGCTATGTTCTGCTGGCTTGTTAGCCATATTTTACACAGAGAAAAGATCTAGAAACTCTGGACAGAAGCATATTTGCAAGCCAAATATGCAGAGATAAACTGTGTACGCCAGAGGCAAAGTGAAGTTATGGTAATACTCTGCAGGCATTTCAACTTTGAGCACAGAGTCACTGAGGTAACTGCACCAATCAATAAAAAATCACAAAACTAATATCTCTGATATGTACACTGAACTAAATGAATCTTGCTGACAGGGAGCTGACAGCACTTTGAAGAGTTATGGACAAGACGCTTTAGAGCACATCTGGTTCAAAAGTGCATTCCAAACTTTGGCTGAAGTGGCGCATTTAATCAGCCTACAGGACATACAGAACAGAGAAAACTAAAGAGAACTATGTTGGGTTGATCTACTGTTGAAATTGAGGAGTAAACACTTTACCCTGTAAAAAAGGAGAAAGTAATGAGTTAATTAGACCATAACAAGCGCAGTGCACTGCACACTACATGGCATGCAGGTCCCCCTTATTCTGCTCCAGATGCAGAGATAGGATCCGTTCAATCAATCATCACAGAAGATTTGCTCTTGATTCAACCGAGGTTCCAACAAAATGCAAAATAGAGCTGGAAAATGTTAAACAACAACTATGAGAAGTTGTTGTCTCAGGTTCGAATCTGTAACTAAATCAGACTCAGACGCAATGTTCATGGACTCGGTCCGGGTCGGTTTGAATTCTTTTTAGGTTGGATCTGAACTTGAGAGCAAATTTTTTCTCTAGGTGCGAACCAAGAGGAAGTTGTGAGGCTTCAGATCACAATATGTGACATACTGATGGGGTCTCATGATTTAAGTGGAGTCAATTAATTTCATTGTTCTGTCAGTGGTTTTTATCACTGCTGAGAAAAAGTTAGATATGTTCATCTGCTTGATTAATGTGTGACGGCATCCGGATTTTCTGTCCAACTTGATAAATATTAATTAAACCAAATAAAAATTAAATGTAACAGAAAAGCCCATGTTAATATCATCTAGACATTTTCGGATAAAAATAGAATGTGATGAAATATTTTTAACGCCGTTAGTCAAAATGACGATCAACAAAAAAGTGTGACCTCTGGTTGATATTTATTTTTATTATTTTTATAAAGATCTGGTTACATATATACAAGGCCTTACACTGTTGCTGCTTGTGTGTTGGTGTGGGCAGGCGTTGGGCCGCTCAAAACCAACTGAGTGTTGTTTGAATTAGGGATGCACCAATATGAAAATTTTAGCTGATATCCAATGTTAATACATTATGGCTAAAATTTACCAGTGTTGTATATGACACATTCATTAGACCAATACTAATATTTGTAAAAATAATTTACTGTCGGTCGATCCCAGCGTTAGTGCCGATTATTGTGCATCCCGAGCTGCTGTCATGAAGAATAATGAATGCAGATAATGAAAGTCATTTCAACCTGATTTTTTAATTAACTGCCATAATTTCAGCTCTGTCTTGACAGCTCACTTACCCTCCCTCAGGATGATTACTCATTATCCTCACCTGCACTGTGCTGAGCCTCTGGTTGGTTCTGGCTGATTTTACTTAAACGTTACATGAACAGTGATTTCACTGAACTTCAAAGACCTGTTCTGACACCTGATATCTGTCCATTAGAGCATCTGTGGGACGTGGTGGAACAGAAGATTATCATCATGGATATAATAAATCTGCAGCAACTGCCTGATGCTGTCATGTCTATATGGAAACAAATCTCTGAGAAATGTTTGAATTTGTGTTAAACAAATAAAAAAACTATACAGCTCAGAAAAAATAAGGCAAATTTGTAGAATAGATTGAGAGAAAAAATGAAAGACTGGTCAGGTGGAGTATCCAGGAAATTTGTAGGAACAAATGGTATAAATTGTTATGCAACAGGAGCCAGGCGCTCACAGACAGAATGTTCCTCTTGTTGGAACAGCAAAACAGAAAGAGAAGGAGCAGATTGATGACTATTTCAAGACATAACTGAAAGTCTGTGTTTAGAAACTCACCAGGAGACGGGGTAAATGAACATTTTGTGAAAGCCAATAGTTACTCAGGGATGAATTTGAGAGAAACCCTGAACAAAAGGAGGTCAATGTGAATACTAATATAAGCATGTATTAGATACAATATTAACAAAAAGTTTGTTGGAATTTTTTTGTATACTTGGCAACCTAATAAAGACTGTAGATTTGCCAGTCGATAAGTAGCAGATATAGAAAGATATTCCTGAGCTTCTAATTTACCTCAGAATAATTCCACACATCTCAGTGGCAGTGACCTGTTTTGTGACATTTGGTTATAAAAAGTCGACTTGGCCTCAAGAAGAACAAGGGGGCCTTGAACACCACATCAGAGTCAGTAAGGGTTTTCATAAAAGCAGAATGTTAAATGGGAAAAACATGTGGGATGTTTAAGAAAGCAAGCAGACATGTCAGATGGATAGGGTTTGCTTTTTTTTAATGCTCTTGCATGGTTTCTTAGATGGCATAACATAACAAAACTGTAAGAAAAACTTCCAACATTGGCTCAAACTCTGAGCTTTAGTATCCTGAACAGGAAACATGGTTACACTTATTTTACAATTCTCTGTGTTATTTCAAGACATAACAGAAAGTCGAAAGATGTCTGAAACCACAGTGTGTGAACTTTACCTATAACATGTTTCACTCTCTTCATGTTATCACCTCTGAGGCTGTAGGACATGCAAAAGAGTAAATCCACAGAGAACAAACTCCTCTTCCATAAGATGATTCAAAGATCAAATATCCAACCCTGGTCTATCAACAGCAGCCGCGTCTTCATCACCATCATCATCAAAGCCATTCTGAATGTCCAGATGAACAAATCTTAGTCTCCCTCAGCCGCCTGTCACATTTAACAAAGTTGCAACAAAACACAGTCCCATACATATGCAGCTGGGGCTGTTACATGTGCTTGTGGTCAGTTTTTCCAGATCCAGCTGTGAAACAGCTCTGCTTTGAGCTGCAAGCAACCAATGAGCTGCTGAAGGAGAGCTGGGCGGGCGTTCATGTCAAAAAAAAAAAAGAAAACTGAAACCGAAGGAGAAAAAGTGAGTGTGTGTGTGTGTGTGTGTGTGCGTGTGTGTGTGTGTGTGTGTGTGAGAGAGAGAGAGAGAGAGAGAGAAAGAGAATCAGAGAGAGAAGAAAGAAAATCCAGAGTCATGTGTTTGAGTTTTGTAGATTATGATGTTTCACTTGGCAAATAGCCTATGTGTTGCTGTCTGTGTCTGCAGCATTTTCTGATGTTTGGGTCATCCTGGACTTCCAGACCTTTATGGTCTGGAATTCTTTCTACGAGATTTCTTTACAAGTAAAGAGTGTACCAAGGAAAAATGTGCAATTTCAGTTAACTGAAAGATTTTGACTTGACAACCACATTTTATTTGTCCTCATACATTCATTTAATTTATCTAAGATGACCAACACTGTCCCAAAAGTTGGCACAGTGAAGCTTTTGTATCCAATTACTGACTTCCACTTATCTAAGACTGGAATGCAGAGGCAGCAGGTATAGAAAAAAAACTAATAATTCCTCTCCCTGGAAACACTCTCCAGCTCACTCCAAGAAATCCCAAAATGTTCCCAGACCAGAAGAAATATGCCCTTTACCTAGTTCAAAACTTGGCCTCTTTCGGTGGCTTGAGTCAAGGATCTTGTTCTCCCAGTAATGAGAGTCAAGTAATTATGTCATGGCAAGGCATAATGAGAGGAATAGAATCTGATAAATCAAGAGCCTTGTTGTTTGGCTCAGTTCTTTCTACAATACAACAAACTAATGTTACAGCACCCAGAGTTCAAACTGTCTGTTTCAACTCTGGTATCCTTCAGCAGCTGAAGGACCCCAAGATCCTTCAGCTGCTTCACATGAAGCAAAAACTGAGCCCAAATTCTATCTATCTATATACCATTATATAATTCACAACAAATGTCTCAAGGCACTTTACAAAAAATTATTCCATTTTATTATGCATACATTACAACTGATCTTAGTAATCAAACAGTAAACTCAACTAATCTTTCAAGAAAGCTTTAGAAGTTTCTATCCAAGGAAACCCAGGAGATAGCACTGAGTCAGGAAACCACCAATAACAGGGTGATTAACAGGCTTCATCAGCAATAGGTGGCATGCAGAGAAGTTCAAGCAATCATGTGAATCAGGATTTAAGGAACAGACATTCAAACATTCAGGACATGGGGCCTGAGGACCACTGGACTAGGCAAAAGTTCAACACATGTTCTCTCAAGGCTCTTTAGAAAAACTGGTCAAATTCATGTCCAAGTATTTGAAAATATTAAATCAACCGAAATCATACAGAACTGGCAATTCAGATTCAGTGACATACATACAGTGCTAGTTCATCAGAACTTGTTGATTAGTTCATAAAGTCAACCAGCATCTTCTCAGGTTGTCAAGTCAACAGCATTTGCTAGCCAGCACCTAGTTATTGAAATACTGTAAAGGTCTACAGATGAATGTGTGTTGTACCCAACCATCTAGTCCAGGAGCTGAAAGGTCTCAGAATGGAAGCCTCTGCAAAGAGTGGTGAAGACAGCGGAGAAGATCATTTGGTCTCCACTCCCCACTTTTTATATCATTGCACACAGATTCTGCTTAGCCAGAGCAAACCAGATCCTCTCTGACTCCATCCATCCTCTCCATGGTCTGTTCATCTGGTCGGCATCTGGCAGGAGATTCCACAGCATCCACTGCAGAACAGCCAGACTCAGAAATAGCTGTCTCCCACTGACCATCAGAATGCTCAACAATCCCATCACTAAAACCTGATACTCCTTGAAAATGCTAAGTTCTATATTTTTAGCAATACATTATTATTTGTTTATTATGTAATTACAGGGATACTTGTTTTTCTGTATGTGCTCCAGTGGCCAAGTAATGACATTTCATTGCCAATTTCACTTATGTTTCTATGTGCAATGACAATAACATACATCTAAGTATAAGTCTATGGTCCACTTTTTAGCCATTAGTTCCAGAATATCTCCCCAAAAGTCTTGGAGATCATTAAGAAGTTTTTTGATAAATGTCAGTCATATCTTTGTATTCTTTTTGGTCAGCAATGATTTCAACCGTCAACCTTTCCTGTGGAATTGATTTTCTTAATATTGAATCTTGAACATTGAATTTAACTCAGGCAGGCCTGTAGAGCTTCAGATGTTGGTCTAGAATAAATTGTTGTGTAACCTCCTGGTTGGATCATTGCAGTGCTCTTGGGGTAACTTATGATTTGATTGACTTTAACATTTTACTGTTTATGTATAAAGCTCAAAAAAACATATTACCTTGTAACATCCAAGTTGATTTTTTAAGAGAGAATGTTGCTTTTATGTTGAGGAGATAGATGTTTGTTTCATAGTTTGAAGGAGTGGTCTATTTCAATCCAGGGAGTAAGAATGGTCTGGAGAGTGATATTAAAAATACCAGATACCAGATCAATGTACAGATTTAAGAGAATGGTAAAAGTTTTTTTTTTTGTTTGTTTGTTTGTTTCTGTTTGCTTTTTTTTTTAAGAAATATAAAATAGAATAATATGAATCCATACAGAATATTTTCTGAGTCGATGGTTTTGCTTAATTTCTTTTTGTAAATCCCTATTTTAGAGGTGCAAATATTACAAGAGTTTTTTCTTATTTCTGATGCCTATCATTTTATTGATTTGTATATTTTCTCAATTGCATATAATTGTTTTGTTTTTAATGACAAAGAATAAATATAAAAAATATTTTTTTGGTTGACTCCCCTCAGCTGGGAAGGTTTCCAAAGCTTCATGTTTTATTCAGTTGTGGATTTGGGCTCTTACTTCGGTTCACTGGAGTTCCAAAGTCTTAGAAATTACTTTATACTCTTAGATGTACTGCTTTTTAAAATCTTTCAGCCATCATATACATTCTATTTAAATGATATATTAATTCTGTAAGTCACATTATAATCAGATTAGGGTTTGGTTTGTAAAATTGAGCTCAGCTTTCTAAATATTGTAATTTAATCACAGTTAATAAATGTCTAAACAAGCCGGGTAAGTACTTTTTCCCAGGGGACAGAAGAACTCAGTAAGGTATCAAAAACTTTTGTTTATGTTCTCCACAATCAATAAGACTCCTGCTTCTCTGTCCTTCCTGCAGATCTTATTTACAGTTATTTTTGTCAAGGTCAGGGAGAGGGGGGTGTGGAGGCAGGGCCAACATGTTCTCAGGAAGAAGGCGTGAAGAAAAGAAAACAATTAGAGGATGTCTAATGACAGCAGCTGGAGATAAAAGTCTGCTTTGTGTCTCAGTCTTTGCTCTCATAAACATAAGCAACTGACATGAAAACAAATGATCACCTCCTAAAATACAAAGGATCAACAGAGATACAGCCCTGAGAATGTTAATGCACAACACAGAATGGGTCACGGCTAAGACAAATAACATATGTCTCCTCTACTGTAAAATGACAAATTATACATAACGCCCACAAGTCTGAAGCAAAAGTGATCAGCGCCATATTAGCAGTCAAGTGCATGCACAATAAATAGTGGACACATGGCTCCGAGACCACTCTTGACCAATGTGCAAGAAGAAGATACATGAACAAAATTGCAATTGTCAGGATCAACCTGAATGAGACAGAGAAGGAAAATATCTCAGACAAGCTGCCTCTGATCTTCTACTACTAAATAGTTAACTGCCAAGTGAACATGACAATGTACAATATGAAGGAGCTTCACCTGAAATCCATGGAAGGATACAATCAATGTACACTCACCGACCACTTTATTAGGTAAATCTGTCCGACTGCTCATTAACGCAAATGTTGAATCAGCCAATCACATTGCAGCAACTCAATGCATTTAGGTACATAGACATGGCCAAGACAATCTGGTCATGTTTATATGCCAGATTGAACTTCATTCTGATGTTCAAGCCGAGCATCAGAATAGAGAAGAAAGGTGATTTAAGTGACTTTGAACGTGGCATGGTTGTTGATGCCAGATGGGCTGGTCTGAGTATTTCAGAAACTGCTGATCCACTGGGATTTTCACGCATAACCATCTCTAGGGTTTATAGAGACTAGGCCGAAAAAGAGAAAATATCCAGTGAGCGGCAGTTCTGTGGGCCAAATGCCTTGTTGATACCATATATTAGAGGATAAAGGCCAGGCTTTGAGCTGAAAGAACAACAACAGTAACTCAAATAACCACTAGTTACAACTAAGGTATACAGAAGAGCATCTCTGAACACGCAACACGCCGAACCTTGAGGCACATGGGCTACAGCAGCAGAAAAGCACACCAGGTGCCATTCCTGTCAGCTAAAAAAAAGAAAACCGAGGCTACAGTTCACACAGGCTCACTAAAATTGGACAATAGAAGGTTGGGAAAATGTCGTCTGGTCTGATGAGTCTCAATTTCTGCTGAGACATTCGGATGGTATGGTCAGAATTTGGCCCTACCAGGATGGACATGAGAGCATGGATCCATCCTGCTTTGTATCAATGGTTCAGGCTGGTGGTGGTACACCAGTGTGGGGATATTTTCCTGGCACACTTTGGGCCCATTAGTATCTATTGAGCATTGTGTCAGTGCACCAGCCTACTTGAGTATTGTTGTTGACCATGTCCATCCCTTTCTGACCACAGTGTGCCCATCTTCTGATGGCTACTTCCAGAAGGATAACGCGCCATGTCATAAAAAGTCTGCTGTGTATTACTATATAAATGTGAGTTTTTCAAGTTTATTCCAACTGAATCTCTTTAAGAAAACTGGGATAGACTTAGTTTGCTTCATAGTGTTGGGCTCTGACATCAGCTCCACAAAAAATGTAGCTATAGCAGAAAAGATGCTTGTAGGCAACTTAGACTATGTTCACAGCAGTCTAAGTCACAGCAGGTCTCAATGTCTTAATGCTAAAAATCCTGAAATGTATTTATTTATTATTCATTTTTGTGGTAAGTCAGATTGCTAATTATATCAGATTTTTGTGTGAACAGTTTACGACCTGCATGCACAAAGTAGCGCTCTGTTTACAGAAGTAAGAATGGATTGCTGTCATCTGTGGATAGATTACTGAGCGATGGGAACCAGCAGTATTACTGCGAGATCATAACAAGAATAAGGGCCATAAGCAAAAAGAAAGCACAATCAAAATCAATAGCCTTTATGGAAAATTGTTGTAACTTTTGTAGAGAAGTCTGTTTGTATAAGTAGTCAGAACCACGAGAGATGTGATGTGTTTCAATGATAAGCTTATTTCATAATGTCAGATTGTCAAAGAATACCTCTATCAGCACCTCTCCTCAGGACTCTTAACAGAATATTTCATCTCCAATAAAGTAAAAGTTAGGGTTGGTGAAAAAACTGGAATTATGCTGTTAAGACAACCAAGGAAAATCCAGATGAAGGTCACATATGGAAAAATGAAAATAAAACATCAACTTTGAGTTGGATTTTGGAGGTTGTGTGAATGTAAAGCTCTAAAAAAAACCTGTCTGTCAGGAGTAATGGACAAACATGTCTGGCAAGCTATTTAGAGAAACTTTTTAAAGAACATTCAAAACAGCAATTCTATCAACACCAAATACCGATTCTCACCTTTAGGTCGCTATTTGAGAGAAAATCTAAACAAAATAATTTTTAAGGTAGAAAATAAAAATTACATTTCAGGGGGAAATCTAAATCTAATCGCAGTAGTATTTATCTTAGTATTGATTTTACACACATTTTTACCCAATATTCTCTCGATCAAGACAAGAGATTCATTTATAATTCCAATTGTGCTACTTATGAGAGGCAGGTTCCTATTAGTTGAAATATATCCCATCTCATACTTGACCCACTAACCAGCTTCTCTGCTTTCCTGTGGATATTACCAACTTTTACACTGGCAAATTGAAACTCAGCATGTCTGTTCTTTACCCTGACCTCTCATTACAAAGTCAGCTTCACAAACACACCAGCAGTTACCGCAGTCATCACTTACATATTACAGATCCCATGCTGCTGTTCTTTCTGTCCAACAGTGTGCAGATAAACCGGAGCTGTGCCAGCTTTCAGTCCAGCAAACGTAGAAGTGGCACACACAAGCAAAACATCCACTGAAGCACAGGGTCCACAGACACTCCCACAGCATAGTCCTCAGGACAACTGCAGGACCCCTCCACACCTTTGGTGTATAACAGAGGCACACTACGTGTTTTAGGTCACTGGACTGAGAAAATGTGTGTGTGCGTGTG
>VMRN01000061.1:2302150-2345860 GCA_010277015.1 Poeciliopsis turrubarensis
CTCCTTTTTCTCCTCCTCCTTTTTCTCCTCCTCCTTTTTCTCCTCCTTCTTCTTCTATAATGTTTTCTGGCAGTTTACAAACTAAGTGCACTACCGCCATCAACTGCACGGAGATGTAATTGAGAAATTCACTGACTATATCACATATCACTTGCACACAAACACACGCGCGGACACTCACACTAAATCCTCTCACTTATTTTTGTGTCATACAAAAATAGGTGTCCATGTTTACTTCAATCTTATGAATGTATGATGTGATTATACGGCGCTGACGTCATCAAGGAAGCTAAAAAGCTTCGCAGGCTTTGATTGGAAGTTGGAAGGTGACATAACCGGAAGTTTTGTTCAGCCCCGTCCGGAGCGGGAACGCTGAGCTGTTTTAGCACAGAAACCGCTTCTGCATCAGGTCGTTGTTCTAAAGCCAACAACGTCCGGTCTGAAAATCTGTTGGTAAGATTAAAAGGTTATTTCTGGTCTGGTTTCTAGGTTACTCGTTTGGGTACTGATACGACTGAAACAGTTAACAAGCTGCCAGTGCTCTAGTTAGCAGGTCGGTTTTTCTCACAATATCCTGTCTGCTTTTACCTGAAGAAATCATGCAGGCCTTCCTCAAAGGAACAACTATTCAGACCAGCAGACCCCAGAAGGATAGGGTGACAGCGGGACCCAGTGCTGAGAAGAAGGCGAACGCTGTTCCCTGGGTGGAGAAATAGTAAGTCTTAACTTCAAGGTTCATATTTCACGCTGGGGCTGAATACTAAAAAAAATTTACTTTTAGTTGTCCTGTTATTGCTTCAAAACAATAAGGTATAGTGGCACATGTCGAACTGCAGTGTACATGTGTCATTACGAGAATTTTACATATACTGTACAGGAGACAGAACGTTTTATTTTCTGGCTGACAGGATGGGCAGGATGTGGGGCTTTGTGTTTTCTAAAGATCTGTATTCACCTGTATAGGACTAAATATTATCACTTTTATGTTTAGCACTTCTGGATCTTACTCATCTGTTGTTCAGTTTCTTTCTCTGTTTTCTAATTCCCCTTTCAAAAAGACTGCAACATCTTCAGTCAAAATCAAAATAATCTTTTACCAAACAGGTTGTGCAAAAAGTGGACAAATAAAAATTAGTGGAGTCCAAGCTTGTTTCTGAGACTAAAATGAAGGCGTTCCCTCCATCAGCTGTCAATAGTTCAGTAAATGGCTGTCTTGAAAACTGCAGACACTAAACATAGCTATAGAGTAAATTAGTTTTGCCTTCTGAGACATAGTTTACTGCTAAATTAAAGTCTTTAAATTGCACATATCTGTTGCAAGCTCTGGAAAATAAAACTGAGCACATTTGGCCGCCGTGGATTAAATTAGGTCCGTTTTAGATTTAACATAAGGCAGCTGGACCAGAGAACAATCTAGTTCCACTGAGTGAATTGCAAAATAAATTAAATGAGTGTAACTAATTAGGTGAATACATATCAGTAGGTTTGTTTTGTGTATTTTTTTAACTCCAGCAGACCCAAATGTGTTGATGAGGTGGCCTTCCAGGACGAGGTGGTCGCAGTGCTGAAGAAGTCACTGGAAGGAGCAGATGTAAGTGTCAGCCTAGCCAAGTGGTGCCCAAAGTCAGTCCTCAAGGGCCAGCATCCTGCATGTTTTAGTTCTTTCCCTGGTTTAAGGCACCTGGATGAAATGATGGCTCAATAGAAGACCTAAGAAGAACATTGACGTGCTGAAAGGTTGTTGTTACCAGCAGAGAGAGAACTAAAACATGCAGAATGCTGGCCCTCAAGGACGGACTTTGGGCACTCCTGATCTAGCCTCTTACTAATTTCAGTCTTGCCAATAAAAAGCAAAATCAAGCTTTTATTTTGGTATACAGTGAACTTTCTTTTTTAAATTAACATTGGTTTATTGATAGCATTATCGTCTGTGCTTTTAGACAAACATGATGAGTTGGTCTGTCGCAATAAACAATAAATCAATTCATCGCATGATAAATTAAAATGACCTCAATAATAAATGAGTGTGATAATATAGTTGTTTGTATTTGTCATCTCTTTCTGTCTACAAAAGATACAGAATGACAAAAGGATTCACTCTGGCACCTCTGGTTACTCCTCCTCTCTCCTTTCCTCGGTAACAACTAAACACAGTATTTGACAGCATGTGCCACTTGGTGACACTGGTCTCTGTGACCAGAGACAAAGTGACCAGGCATTTGACCAGGTAACTGACCATTACCTCAGTTACCTGCCAGGTAACTGAGCAGGTAACTTCACTCTGTGGTCTAATACCACAGAGTGAAGCATAAAGCCCGGTGAGGAGGAGTGAGCCAGGGAAAAGCTGTTTTAAAAGCTGAACATGACAGCTGCTGTCACCCCAACCCACCTGCTGTCAACTGGACAGTCTGTGAACAGTGACTAATGCAAACCCAGTAGCCCCCCTTCCAATTTTTTATATTTAAAAAGTTTTCCAGTTCCAGTACTGAATGTTCTTTCAAAATTAGTTTATTGTTCTCTAAGAGGGTGCAATTGCATTGTTATGAAATGTTTATATTATTAGTGGTTTCAAAATAGCAATATTATTGTTTATTGCATTAATTTCTGGGATTATTGACCAGAAAAATTGGTTATTGTTACCGATGTATTTATTTATTTAAAAAATAATTTAATATAATTTAAATAAAACCCACTCATAAGTCACAATTTAAATTACTTTGAACTCAATGGAGAACCTAAAGTTCCCGGGTCCTCCTCCAGTCTGGACATGCTTGTCTCGTGGGAACCAGTCCTTACTCTCAATTTCTGTCCCAGCTACAATTTGGGACAGAATTAACTGGGCATGATAAATAGGTTATATTGAATTAACTTATAATTTGCCATCAAATCCATGAATGATGACTGAAAACTGAAAACCCCTTCACCACATATTGGTGAAGGGGCAAATGTCTGAGGATTAGCTTTCATCTTGAAGTCACATAATTTCTGCTTCATTTCAGCTTCCAAACCTTCTCTTCTACGGTCCTCCTGGAACAGGAAAGACTTCCACCATCCTCGCTGCTGCCAGAGAACTTTATGGGTGACCGATTTGTTTTTTGTTTTTGTTGTTGTTGTTGTTTTTTATTAAACTCGCTGCAGCACCGGAATGTTCTGTGTTTCGGTGTTTTTATTTTGAACTCCTTCCGATTGTGCCTCCCATCAGGCCAGCGCTGTATCGACAGAGGGTGCTGGAGCTGAATGCTTCGGATGAACGAGGAATCCAGGTCATCAGGGAGAAAGTGAAGAACTTCGCTCAGCTTACTGTAGCTGGGACACGTTCAGAGTGAGTTTGAACTCCTGCGAAATTTCATCTCTGTGCTTGATTCTTTGTATCAGGCACTTACTTGAATTCTGATTATGTTACTTTGTGTGTCTATCACGAATGGTATGAAGGTTTTTCATATTAAAAAAAGGCTCAAACCCATGACATTTCCAAAAGCTGTGATGTTCTGTTTGCAGCGGAAAGCCATGTCCTCCTTTTAAGATCATCATCCTGGACGAGGCAGACTCCATGACGGCTCCAGCCCAAGCTGCTCTCAGGCGGACCATGGAGAAGGAGTCCCGTTCCACCCGCTTTTGCCTCATCTGTAATTACATCAGCAGGTGTGCAGAAGGTCTGAAGGTCAGCCCTCTTCTGGGCTGTGACCTGGCCCACCTGTCTCAACTGTTCCTCTCTTTATTCCTCAGGATTATTGAGCCTCTTACCTCCAGATGTTCCAAGTTTCGTTTTAAACCTCTGGCCAATCAGATCCAAGAAGAACGTCTGCTGGAAATCTGTGATAAGGAGAAGCTCAAGTACACCAAAGAGGTAGGAGATGAAAGCTGGATTTGTTCTGGGTCCATGATTTGAGAGGAATTTTATTGTAATCCATAGGGGGGCCCAGAACATCTTTGGGAACCACTGGGGGGGCCAGAAGAAAATCTTTGGGAACCCCATGCGGCTCTTTAGCGCTGAGCAAGTTGTTCCCTAGCGCTTTTTCAAAAATGTTTGAAAATCGAAAAAGATGGGTGTGGAAAATATATTTTTTGTTTTGATATGGTTTCTGTAGGAGGACAAACATGACACAAACACTCTTAATGTTTTCCAGTGCTATAAAAATGTGTAGAATAAATATAAAATTTCAACATTTCCGTCAACAAAGATTTGCATCATAGCCTGTGACACGTTTCTTTCAGCTGGGTGGGGTGCCAGGCAGGTGGCTGTTGTAAACAAACTAACGGTTTTGTGGTGGGCAAAGGGGAAAAGAGAAAAAAAGCTGAGGAGAGATTCTACAATTCTCTGACCGAATCATTTGCATTCTTTGCCAATGCGGAAGGATTACCTGAATGTTTGCTCTGAAGTGAGAAGTTGTCAAATAACAAAAATAACATACTTTCCGGACAAAAGAGTGCACCTTAAAGTAGCTCCATATAGTCTGAAAATACAGTAATCTGGAAAGACATATCCAGGTAAGGCATGCTATATTAGTCACTGCATCGAGATTAAAGTTGCATTTTAAATGCTCAATATTGAGAAACTGTCCAGTGATGTCCGTAAACAGAAGTCACATTAAATAAGTTAGAACACAATCCTTTCATAGGCACATATTTAGTAACAAAGTTTTTATTTTGATAAATTGATTAGTGATTTTTGTCAGTATATATTAAGATTGACACTTAGCGATATTAGTGTTTAACATCCTCAGGTCGAGGATGGCTGCATTGGTTGTGTGTCAAAAGAGAAGAGGATGCTGCTATGAGGTCTCTTGTAAATAAAGATCAAAAAACGAGAAAGAAAAAACTCAGCTAATGTTGATTTTGTGCTATTATGCTGCGAGAGTAGACTAGCTCTTCTTATCTTCTTATTCTGCTTGCATTCTTCTGACTTGATCGCAGCTGTTGTAAATAAGAGGATGTTGTGCCCTGGAAATATGTGATTGTGTGTTGGGAAACAATTTGGTGATTAAATGTATGAAGCGATATAAAATGAACATCATGAGTAAATTTAATATTGAATGTACATCAAGACCTTCTCTCTCTTTTTTAACACGACGTGGCGTAGAGCATCGCAGCGTTGGTGCAGCTGTCTGAGGGGGATCTGAGGAAAGCCATCACGTTTCTTCAGAGCGCAGCGCGTCTCAACGCTGACAAGGAAATCACTGACCAAGCTATAATTGAGATAGCTGGGGTGAGTCACAGAGTAGAGAAATGATGGACACCTTCATCAGCTGTAATTTAAACATTGTGTATGATTGAAAGATGATGGAATGATTCCTACACACATCACTTTTATAGGTCGTCCCTTCCAAAATGATTGATAATTTGCTCCAAATCTGCTTCAGAGGAACGTTTGAGAAACTAGAGGTCGCAGTCAGGGTAAGTTATTGCTTTCTCATCACTTTTGTATCCTAAACCCTGTGCCTTGTTGACACAGACAAGTGCTTTAGTTATTTGACATAACCAAAGCAGACGGTTTTTTTCTTCAACAGAACATTTGGTTCTATTGTTTGGTTTTGTTCTGCTGTTTGCTGTAATGCACTTGCTTTGAGTTTCCTCTTCTGTGTCAAATGTCCCTATTAGAACATGGTGAACGAAGGATATGCAGCCACACAGATCCTGAGTCAGCTCCATTACTGCATCTTGGAAAAGGACATTACTGACAGGCAGAAGTCAGCCATCTTTGAAAAGATGGCGGTGAGTGTCTTCTATTGACTTATTTAATTCAGTTTGAAATAAAGATGAGAACTCCTTTCTGTTTAAACAACAAAATATTCAAATGAAAAAAACATTGGTTTTGATGCCTCTTGGTCTAAATAACACTAAATGTCGTCAAATTTCACTGTATTTAGGTGAGTTTTGATGCTTTGTAATTTGATATTCACAGAAAACGTTTGCGTGGCTGCTGCACATTTTCATGCCAGGGAAAAAGTGTGTGTATTTTTATGCAAACTTTGACGCAAAGTTCATTTTCATATATGCCGACATAAAATATGGCGCTGCACATTTTTTGTGCGTATGCACGCTTTATACAGGAGACCCCTGGTGACGTCATAATGTAGAGCTGTGTATCATCTACGTAGCTATTAGCTACCATAAATACGTAGATGATACACGTAGCTAAGCAACAGTTGCCCAATTTCCACCAGTACGTTCTTGGTCACCAGCACCAACGGCGGTTGTTAATGTGGGCCTCAGCCGTTCCAGTATGCTGGAGATCAAGTTCTTGACCCTCATGTTTGATTTGGCAAATGTTTTTCAACGGATGGCCTTCCTGATACAACCCTCTGTATTTATCTGGACATGGGACTGGAACATAAAACACACAGAATGCCTGATTGGATTGGATATATTGGATATATTTTTTTACGTATATTCTTCTGTAAAAAAGTTAGAACTTTAGATCAAAAATAAATGTTAAAAACTTAAAAGAAAATTAAGTAGGAACTGTAAATGACAAAAATCCAAATATATTTTGAAAGTATTATTAGTATTAATATTAATTCAGTTGTCATACTCATAGCATCTAGGTATAGATATAAACTGTGTGTAAACTGGCCAGTGCAATATTGAGGCATGAAAAAGCTTTTCTAAAACTCCTTGTCTAAATAAAGTCATTACTGCCCTATGAAGGTGGCCATTATTCTTGGACTACAGGTAATCATTGCTTAAAATATTGATGAGTTACTGTCTGGATATTCTGTAATCTGATTGAACTGTGTCATGACTGCACAATGAATTTAGTTTCCTCTGGATTTATTGGTATGTTTGCTCTGTTGCAGGTTGTAGAAAAGTGCCTTGTTGATGGTGCAGATGAATACCTGCAGATGCTGAGTTTGTGTTCGGTGATAATGCAGCAGGCTGGTCAGAGCTAAAACTCTGCTGAACAACTTCTCCAAACAGAAAGAAAAATGTCACCTTGTTCCAAGGACCAAAAGCTGAAGTTCCCTAGTTCTGAGTCAGTATTTCCAATACATATTGGCCCAGATTTACCAAACTGGTGGTTAATGTTAACTGTTTCTCTCTTCTTAAGGATGTTCAGTTCATATACTGCTCCCCAAAATATTGCCATATTTTTGGAATTTAATAAATCATGTTTTTTTTTTGTATGCCATGTCCTCACTTTCTTTACATTTTCTAATTTTCTGAGATTAATTTGCCGCTAAAGTAAGGGAGTATTCCACAGTTTTGATTAGGGACTCCATTTAATCATCCTTAGTTCAAACTAAGCTTAAGTCTAGAAGTCTAGGCTGAAATGAAATTAAAAAAAAATAATTAAAAAAAACACACACAACCAAAACAAATTCAATATTTGTTTTTTTGTTTGTTTTTGGGGTTTTTTTACATTGGGATCACCTCAGACTGAGATACTTGTTAAAAGCACCATATATAGACTAGAAAAACATACTGAATCATTCACCACTGATCAGATTCTTTCAGAAATTGTTTGAAAAACTTTGTAAAACAGAAACAGGGATTCTCATCAGGTAATTACTCTCTTGGGAATTATGTGACTTTTTTTAACAAAACCACTGTTACACTTTAGATTAGTTTGGCAATTTAAAATGAAGCTTAATAAAAATTTCAAAATAAAAGCCTTCACATTTTTAACGTTATACTCTGTGTCGTGATCCCTACTGGCCATAACTTTTTTTTTTTCTGATCTCTAATTGTTCAGTTGATTTTTGAAAGGATGGTGGAGAAAATACCAGAGAATTTGGACGTTTTCTCAGTTCATACCTGGGTTCTCGGCAGGCACAGAGCATCTGGAAAGTATTTACAGCACTTCACATTTTCCTTATTTTGTTATGCTGCATCCTTACTCCGGATTGAAATTTCCCAATCCCATGACTTCCAGTTAGTGCATTTCATTTTACCACCACTAGAGGCAGACAAAGTCCTTCAGATCGGCTTTTGGAGGTTTCGTGACTCTTTCCAGCTTCTATTGCCAGTGCCATAAACATGATAGGCGTTGGTTTCTGCCAAAGATGTTTGTGCAGTATCTCCACTCCAGTCTGCTTTCTCATAAAGGAAGACTTTTGAAAATATATGCCTATTTAAAAATCATTGTCAGGTTTAATATTCACAAGCTCAGCAGATGGAAATAGAATAGAATAGAATTCAACTTTATTGTCATTGCACTGTCACATGTACAAAGCAACGAAATGTAGTTTGCATCTATCCAGAAGTGCTATAATGGATATAAATATTTATAAACAGGTGTACAAAGATTCAGTGTCTAAACAGAATAATAGTGACGTGCTATAAAATAAAATGTTTTGTACAAATATAAATATGAGAGCTATAAATATAAATATAAATATGAGAGCTATACATATACAAATTACACAGATTATACAGAATATACAGGAATATGAAGAATGGATTGTATATATATTAGTTGTTTTATAATACAGGATAAATAATGCCAAATTAGATTTACAGATTATATAAAGATTGTATACAGGTCATGTATGTGTGTGAGGGGAACAGTCCTTATATTTTGTGTCAGGAGGCGTTCAGGAGCGTGACAGCTGTGGGAAAGAAGCTGTTCCGGTGCCTGGTGGTTCTGGTTCGTAGGCTTCTGTAACGCCTCCCAGAGGGCAGGAGAGAGAAGAGTGTGTGTGCAGGGTGAATGAAGTCCTTGGTGATTTTCCCGGCCCATTTCAGACACCGCTTCCTGTAGATGTCGTTGATGGCAGGGAGGCAGGGGCCGGTGCCCCGGCGATGTGCTGGGCAGTTTTCACCACCCTCTGCAGCGCCTTCCAGTCGGAGACAGAGCAGTTCCCGTACCAAACTGTGATACAGTTGGTGAGGATGCTCTCAATGGTGCAGTGGTAAAAGTTGGTGAGGATCTCTGAGGACAAGTGGTTCTTCCTCAAGGTCCTCATGAAGAAGAGGCGCTGGTGCGCGTTCTTGGCGAGTTTGGAGCAGTTGGTCGTCCAGGTCAGGTCCTCGGAGATGTGGACTCCCAGGAACTTAAAGTTGTTCACACGCTCCACCGCTATTCCCTTGATGTGGATGGGTGGGTGAAGGTCAGTGTTCCTCCTGAAGTCCGTGATGAGATCCTTGGTCTTCTCGGTGTTCAGCTGCAAGTAGTTCTTGTCGCACCACTCAGCCAGACGGTCCACCTCCTCCCTGTAGTTGTCTCTGATGAGACAGATCACCGTGATGTCATCTGCAAACTTGATGATGGCGTTAGAGCCATGTACAGGTCTGCAATCGTGGCTGAAGAGGGAGTTGAGGAAGGGACTCCTCACACAGCCTTGTGGCACTCCGGTGTTTATGATGATGGTGGATGAGAAGTGGTTGTCCAGCTGGACAATCACTTCCAGCTGTTGGGGTCTACTGGTCAGGAAGTCGAGCAACCAGTTGCACATGAGTGAACTGATGCCGAGGTCTGTGAGTTTGGCAATGAGTTGTGATGGAATGACAGTGTTAAATGCTGAACTAAAGTCTAAGAACAGCATTCTGGCGTAAGTGCTCTTGCTGTCCAGGTGAGAAAGGACAGAGTGCAGTGCTATGGAGACTGCATCCTCTGTGCTCCTATTCTGCCTGTATGCAAATTGGTGGGGATCCAGTGTGGGGGGGAGACAGGATCTGAGGTGTGCGAGGACCAGCCACTCCAAGCACTTGGTGATGATAGGGGTGAAGGCTACCGGATGATAGTCGTTGAGTCTGGTCGCGTTGAAATTCTTGGGAATTGGGACGAAGGAGGTAGATAAATTGAAGCAGGATTAGACCAAAGATTGTCCTTAAACAAGATGTCCCACTTCCACATGAAATATAGATGTAGATGTAAAACTGTATCTCATGATTAAGTAAATGTAAATGAGTCAACAAGTAACTAATACTAATTAGTATAGTTACTAGTTACTAGTTGACTCAGAATGGACCAATTGTAAATTGTAGGTAATCACTTACCTGAAAAGACACCAGGTGGCTGTTTACTTTCACCAGCATGAGCAGGTTGGTCATGATGAGGGCCAGAGAGTTCAGGGAATTTCATCTGAGCTACAGAGCTTGGGGATGGCTATGATGGCCATGATGGCTATGATGTCTCTGATGGCTATGATGGCTATGATGGCCATGATGGCCATGATGGCCATGATGGCCATGATGGCCATGATGTCTATGATGGCCATGATGTCTATGATGGCCATGATGGCTATGATGGCTATGATGGCCATGATGTCTATGATGGCTATGATGGCTATGATGGCTATGATGGCCATGATGTCTATGATGGCTATGATGGCTATGATGTCTATGATGGCCATGATGGCTATGATGGCTATGATGGCTATGATGGCCATGATGGCCATGATGTCTATGATGGCCATGATGGCTATGATGGCCATGATGGCTATGATGGCAATGATGTCTATGATGGCTATGATGGCTATGATGGCCATGATGTCTATGATGGCCATGATGGCTATGATGGCCATGATGGCTATGATGGCCATGATGTCTATGATGGCCATGATGTCTATGATGGCCATGATGGCCATGATGGCCATGATGGCCATGATGTCTATGATGGCTATGATGGCTATGATGGCTATGATGGCCATGATGGCCATGATGTCTATGATGGCTATGATGGCTATGATGGCTATGATGGCTATGATGGCTATGATGGCCATGATGGCCATGATGGCCATGATGGCCATGATGTCTATGATGGCTATGATGGCCATGATAGCTATGATGGCCATGATGGCTATGATGGCCATGATGTCTATGATGGCCATGATGGCTATGATGGCCATGATGGCTATGATGGCTATGATGGCCATGATGTCTATGATGGCCATGATGGCTATGATGGCCATGATGGCTATGATGTCTATGATGGCCATGATGGCTATGATGGCCATGATGGCTATGATGGCCATGATGTCTATGATGGCTATGATGGCTATGATGGCCATGATGTCTATGATGGCCATGATGTCTATGATGGAAAACAGTTGGACCCTCTCTGTGGGCTGTACTTGCATCATGGTGTGAAAATATCTGATCTTATATCGGTTTCAGAATCAAACCAAACAAGGTTTCCAATCATGGTTTTAAATTTATCTTTTAATAACTAATTGGAAATAATCCAGTAGATTACTCATTCTAATGAACTCATTTCACATTTGTTTTGGTAATATAGATAGTAAACACAGTTTTTACAACATGGTCAGGGATAAGATGGGCAGAAGGACAGAACAATTGTGAATAGTTTCACTTTTCAACTTTACAATTACTTAATTGTAATTAAACAATTGAAAATTGTGAAACCATTAACGACTAATTCTTAGTTTCTAGTGAATCCTCACTAGATCCTTCATTCGCACCTTTGGTTTTTAGCTCAACAGAAATGTATGTCTCCCTATAACATACATATGTGTTGGAAGAGCTGCTCTTAGCTTTGCACCACCCTCACCGTGTGTAATTTGTTTAGAAATTCAAAGCATTCTAGGCTCCAGTGATTCCAGGCTTATCAGTCAGTGTCAGACAGTGTGCACTTTAATAAATAGATTACACCCAGCGCACAGCAGCTCTGTGGTTGCACAACTTATGTAAACACCTCATTATCTTACACACAAGGAAGCATCAACCATATTCCATAAATTACTGTGTGTTTGTATGCCATACAGTATTATGGCATACAATCAAGGGTGCTTGCTCTCTGATTTTGATTCAGAGCATAAAAAAGTCAGCATGTTCACCATATTCAAAGCTATGAACTTTTACAAAGAACTGGTAGTTCTGATTAAACCAAAGCAGATCCAGGAGCATCAATAGGAAAGATTTATTCCTTCTGAGGATCCTGTCAGAATCAAAGATTGTGTAAAACCTGCTATAAACGTATTAAATACAACCAGGACTAGTTTCCTTAAAGGACAAGAGGAGTTTTGCGATACTTCTACTGACAGACCTTTCTGCTATACTGTAGCTCTTAAAGCTTATTAAGAGTCCCAAAAGATTTGTCAAAAGTTGTCCTCCACATTGAATGCAGACTATTAATTTGTATCAGTTTCCTCTTCTTGTACAGAACATTCACATATATTTGTTAAGATGGTAGTTATGCCACAATGCACAGGCAAGTAAATATTTTCATCAAGTTAAGATTTGATTAATGATTTAATGAATGGCCATTCATTCATTCATTTTTTCACAATAATATGTGCTATGTTTGGGAAAATGACAGATGTTAATACATTGTATGTATTTTTAGTATGTTCATAGATGTTGTAGACAGCTTCTATAGATTTTGTGAGCTATTCTTGTAAAAACCTCTATCCAAATTACAGCAGTAATCTATTCTGTATGCCCTCAGTGTCATTATACTTATGATGAACATCAAATGCTTCAAAGATCCAACACTAACATATTGAATTGTCTTCTCTGTCAAATGCTCCCATGAATGAAGCACTTCACAGTCATTTGGTCAAATCTTCAAAACAGGCAGTTTTTTTTATTGACTAACTTTTCAAAGGAGCCCCAAGAAAAGTCTGGTGATGAACAGTGTGGTCATGAAGAATCTGTCGACTAAGATCATTGTAACTCACCTGGACTGACAATCCACTGACATGCCCTGCAGCATTCTGCATCTTCAAACATAGCCTTGAATATTGACGGTGTAATTTGCAATGTGGTGGCCTCGTCATTGTTTTCACAGGTGTATATGTGTACTAACTATGAAACATTATGTTGGTGACACCACAGAGAAAGGGAAATATATGTCTGTTACTTTAATATTTAGTGTAAAAAGAGCTAATACTATTACTTATAATTACACTTAAGTGTACTTGTAGTTACTTGTGATAACAAATAACTTCTCTGTTAAATGCTCCCATGAATGAAGCACTTTACAGTCATTTGGTCAAATTTGCACATGCTTCAAAACAGGCAGTTTTTTTTATTGACTAACTTCTCAAAGGAGCTCTGAGAAAGAACTGTAATTAATACAATTACTTGTAATTACAAGCAATTATTACATTAGTTCTTGTAATTACTTTCTATACAACAACTTGTATAATTACAAAACTTATTTTAATTACAAATAAAGATAATGGTAAGTAAAATTTGCTGTAATTTATTATAATTACTTATTACACACTAACTTGTCTTATTACAACCAAATTGTACAATTACTTATTGGTTGTATAATAAGTAATTGCAGAAAATTACAGTTACTTTTACAATTACTTGTAGTTGTAATTAAAAGTTGTAATTATAATTACAAGTTGGTTGCATAAGTGTCTTTAAATAACAAAACTTATATATATATACAGAATGCCTCTGATTTGGCTCCTGAACTTTTTCTGCTTCCATCTTCTCGTCTGTTGATGTTCACTGTGGGAATGTTTCCACTAACCCCATTCTGAGAAGACAGCAGTGCCTGACTCATCTAAAACAGGTCTTGCCTTTTGTGCAAGAGCTGCCATGATTTTAATTCAAATAAGAACCTGTGGTGAGTTCACACAGAACATTGGGAGAAACAGAAGCTAACAAAATGTAATGCGTTGTCAGGTCAGCACTAAAAAAACATGTAAGCTCATAAAAAATGCACATTTTTTCTTAGTAGTGATCAGGAATATATTATCAAATGATCTTCATGTCAGTTCAGTTTCAGTTCATTTTATTTATATTGCACCAATTCACTACAAATGTCGTCTCAAGGCACTTTACAAAAAAAACTCAATTCAATTCAATCACACTTCCAGTTGATCCAATACAATAAGCTCAATTAATTATTCAAAGTAGATTAAAAAGTTTCTGTCTGAGGAAACCCAGACTTGCAGCATTCACTCCTCTTGGATGAGGGTGCAGCACTTCCACTGTGTCCTTGTGGAGAGAAAAATCTCCTCTTCAACAGGAAGAGACTTCCAGCAGAACCAGAACCAGAACCTGGCGCAGTGTGACCGACTGGAGGCTTCAGAAGACTGACCAGAATGCACAAGAAGAAACAGAAGAGCTGATGCATGTTTGATGTTCATGAAAGTAAAAAAGTTAATAACAGGAGAGGGAGAACAATTAGTTGATGGCAGTATTATCTCTTCTGATGTTCTCCTCCAGGAAAGAATTACAGCTTCTAAGGAGACATAGTGAGATAAATGAGAGAAAACAAAGACAGCTGAAATAACAAATAATGCAAATTGGAGAGTAGAAGAAGAAAGTGAGTGTGCTCCAGTCACCTAAGCCTCAAGCACCATAACTACAGAAATAACTCAGGCCAACCTAAGTCAGTCTAACTATCAGCTTTATGAAAAAATTAACTTTTTAAGCCTAGTCTTAAAAGTTGGGAGGATTTCTGACTAAAACTGGAAGCTGGTTCAACTGGAGAGGATTCTGATAAACAAAGGATTTGCCTCCCATCTACTTCTTGGACCTCTAGGAACCAGCAGTAAACCTGTAGCCTGGGAGTGCACTGTTAGGAACATATGGACCAATCAGAGCTCAGATGTCTGATGGAGTTTGATCATGAAGGGCTTTATATGTCAGAAGGAGAATCTTGAATTCTTTTCTAATAACTGGGAGCCAATGAAAAGAAGCTAAACTAGGAGAAATATAATCTCTGCTTTTAATTTTCATCAGAAAATACTACAGCAAATGCTGCAGCATTTTGGATCAGCTGAAGCCTTTTGATTGCATTTTTGTGGATTTCCTGATAGTAAAGAATTACAGTGTTCCAGCCTTGATATAATAAATACATGGACTAGTTTTCAGCATCACACCTGGAAAGGATATTGCTAATTAGGCAATATCCCAGAGATTGTCAGAGAAAAGTAAACCCTTGAAACTTGCTAAATATAGGAGTTAAAAGACATGTCCTGATCCAAAACAACACCAAGATTCTCTACTTTATTACTGGAGGCCAATTTAATGCCATCCAGATCAACAGATTGAATAAGAAGATTCTATTTCAGAGGTTCTGATCCAAAATAAGCAACTTTTATCTTGTCAGAATTTAAAAGAAGAAAGTTTAGTCATTCAGGTTTCAATGTCCTCAACACACACCTGTAGTCGTCCTATCGGGTTGGATTCATCAGGTTTTATGAACAGGTATAACTGAGTTTTATCAGCATAAGAGTGAACATTTACTCCATGTTTGATGATTCAAACATGGACATTATAAAGAGAATTATGTTCCCTTGGCACTTAAATGTTCATGTTGTTCTCGGAGAATATTGTGATCAACTATGTCAAAAGCAGCACTGAGATCTTCAAAACCAGAACAGACACAAGACCATTTGCTGAGGTCAACAGAGTATCATTTGTAACTTCCAGCAGTGTTATTTCAGTGCTATGCTGAGCTCTGAAAGCTGACTGAAACTCTTCAAACAGGTCATTAATATTTATATTCTCACATACTTGATTAGGAACTATTTTCTCAATGCTTTTAGATAGGAAAAGAAGATTAAATATAGGTTTGCAATTAAGTCATCTTGATTGAGAAAAACTTTAAAAGATTATGGTATATGTCCATGTCCTACACATAGGTTAACTACATCAACAGTGGAGGGAATAATTAAAAGAATCACTTCTTTAAATAATTTAGCTGGGACAGGTCCAACATGCATTTTGAAGGTTTGGAAGAAGGAATATTTTTGACAACTCAGAAATCTCAGCTGATTCAAAACAGTTCAAACACATATCAAGTTCTATAGTGACATTTAGTGCTGCATCACTATGGATGCAGCACTAAATGAATTAACTAAATGAGGATGAAGCAATCATGTTTGGGAGAATGCCAATCATTTCATTTCTAATAGAATCAAATCTATTTAAGAAGAATCATGTTGCTGAGGGAATTGATAGCTCACTAGAAACAAAGTGATTTACCATCATGATTTACTGAAACAAAGGTAAATCATGGTGGAAGTCTCTCTGAAATTGTTATTCTGCAGTAAGTTGTAGAGAGAACAGTAGAAGGCAATTCCATGTCTAAGATTGTCATAACAACTTTGCAGGGGCTATGGTCAAATGCAACAGAAGCAATAATCCTTGCGCACCGCTTTCTTAGTGATTACATATGTCTGGTAAATGTAAAATGATGTTGAGCCTCCAGCCATGAAGGACCAACGACAGGAGGCTGGAATAAATATCTGATTCAATGACGCTCTGTCTTTATCAGCAGGAAGATGAGGAGCTTCATGAAGGAAACACTGTGATGTTACGGGAGCCTTATAACTGCACAACTAGGCAAAATCATTCTCTCTTTTCACCTGCAGAGGGAAATGCTCAACCTGCCTCCACCTTCTCTGTCCAACCTCTTCCCTTTGCCTGGCAAAGAAAGTGTGTGCTGCTTGCTCAGTGGCTCTGAACATCACGTTTCACCACATATCACTGAACACTATGATCAGAGTACGATGGTGGGTTCAGAAAGACATCAAAACGGTTGATTTTTGTTAAGAAGCACTTTGACTGTTGAAACAGATTTTCAGTCATGAATGGAAGGTTGAAGATCAGTCTGTAATTCTGCAGTGGTGATTTGTCCAGATTCCTTTTTTTACCAGTGGTTTGATAACCACTGTTTTAAAAGCCTGGGGAAACGCACCTACTGAGCAGGTTGAATTAACTATTTAAATCAGATCAGATGCAATGACAAGCAGGAGTTTCATAAGAAAAATTCTGAGAAGGATGACAAGACAGCTGGAGGACGAGTTTAATTGGTGAATAAGTTCTAAGTTTTTATGGTTGAATTTCTGGATTTGTGTCATTTTCTCTGAATCAGTTTTGACTAAACATATGATTGATGTTGGATTTGATGTTGATGTGCAGATAAACCCTCTAATCTTTTGAATATTTTCTGTTTAAAAAGTTGGCAAATGCATTACAGGCCCTGCTACAGTGGAGTTCAGAAGCTGCAGTCAAGAGGGTTAGTCAATCTGTCAACTGTGGCAAGCAAACACAAGTATTGTTAACGTTTTTGTTAATGATTAAGAAAATATTTCTTTGAATGTTTTAGTGTTGGTGATATCTGCTCATTCCATCTTCTGAGATTTCTAATGAACCTGGAATTGAGTTTTCCGTCATTTTCATTCAGCCCATCGACGACGGCTACTTTCACTTCTCTAAGTGGCTCATGGCTCCACAGAGATTTCTTCCCACCAGACAGGATCTTTAGTGTAATTGGAGCAATAGAATCAATGACATATGAAATTTGTGAATAGAAGCTAGCTATGCAAGTGAGTTTCAGGATTAAATTCCAGCTTTAATGCAATCAGCCGAGACATAATGAGCACTATTACTTTGCATAACTCATTTATATCTCATTTTCAGAATTAATAGGTACATTAGATGCAGTTGATGATAATGTGTAAATTTCATTCAACTGACTTGTTTACAACACGCTCCATCAGCAGCAATGTTATCACTCAGAATGTAGAGATGCCTGCCAAGTAAAAAAATGGATGCAAGTGTAGAATTTGGAGCAGTGAAGAAGGGTCCAAGCAGAGTCCATTTTATGAAGTACATCCTGGGTGTCTTAAATTAAACCCAGTAAGGCTGCATGCAGATTTGAAGTGAAAGTGAAGTGCAGCTGTGATGATAGTCCTGCTGAAAGAAAATGCTCAGCAATGTTAATAATGTTCTCTAAATGTGGTTTCTCATCAGTTCTCTCTCATTAGAAAACACAGTATGAAAACAGTACAAAACCACTGAAGTAACAATCAGTGGCTCAGGCCAATTTAGCTACATAGAAAATATTTCTCTGTTGTTTAGAAGCTAGTTTCTGGCTGCAAAGTCAAGTAATTCTGCTCGTAAAAATTTCGTTATTATTTAAGTGGTTCTTGAGAAATGGGACAAAATGGGTTTAAATGTAAAAAAAAAATAATTAATTATTTCTCAAACTTATGTATTCAAATTTGATAGATAATCTTTTGGAAATGTAAAAAGCTAAGGTGCAGGCTCCCAGTTGTGACATTTTTTTTAACATTTCATTTTTAATGGAACTCACCCAGAACTTTGTCAATACCATCTGACAAAAATAAATATAAAATTATTTTTAATGGCCCTGTTAGTGATATTAGTGATATTTTTACTCAGTTTTACAGACAAATGCTTCTCAAGAAACAAAAGAAATATTATTTAAAACAAAAAACAACATAAAGTCCATCCAACAGAGTTGACACAGAACTGAAGGTGGTGACAAACTAATGAGTAAAAAGAAATTCTTGATACATGTGAAGTGATGCCATTTATGTAAAATACATTAAAATGAATTAATTGCACATTTAAGTGAGATTTGTCAACAACATCACTGAAAGAGTCAGACTGTCAGTTAAAACTCTGATGGAGTTGACGAAATGCCAAACTTCCTCAATTTATATGATGTTATTCTGAAGGAGGACATATTGTAGCTCATCATCTTTACAGTACACCAATTGAAATCTTTATAGTATACCAAAATTAAGCATTAGTTCACAAAATTTCATCAAAATCTGGTAAATTGTCAGTTATGGTGTTGACACATCATGGTTATGACAAAAAACAGAATATGTTGCTACTGCAATCAGCCATACAAGATGGCGGTGACATAACATAGGACTCAGCGCTCAATGAGGCATCTTATGTATTAATGCCTGTGCCCACCATGACAATTTAGTTGACCTTAATATTTCCTGTGTTTTATTTTGGTCATTATTGTTATAATTAGTGTTGATGTGTGTGTGACAGGCATGTCTGTCTGACATTCATAGAAACACGGAACAAATAGCGTTAATAATGTTTTCTAAATGCAGCAGTATTTGGCTGCAACATTTAGCAGCCGAATACTGGACAATTTTACGGGACGAGTGGCAACCCTAGATCAATACATTCCGATCGAGTTCAGTAATAATGTTTCTCATTGCTGTTTTGGCAAAAGAAGTCAGGCAGTTCGACCAATTTGTCATCATTTACCCAGAATGCATTGAAATGTGAACAACATGGCAACGTTACTGTGACAATATTGTATTAAAATTGATAAAAACTAAATAACCTACAGTATTATTACTGTATTGCTTTTACATCTAAAATAAATATTTCCCAAATAAAGTCTACTGTTACAACTAATCCTGGATCCCTTCAAAATCACATGGTAATGACAGAGTTCTCAAAGGAGCAAAGTCACCTTTAAAGGGATAATCTGAATGACAAAAAAAGAGAAATACAACCCAGTTACAACAGGAAAGCAACAGTGGATTAGACCTGTTAAAAGCAGGGTATGCTGAGTTCTGTCTCTAAATGCACATCATGTTGAACCTGGGAGAAACTGGGCAACAGCAGATGATATTTGGTTGACATACTTTGTACCAAACTTAAGTAATGTCAAACTGTTTCCTTGGACAATGAATTGACAGTATCTCAATATTCTCCAGCGTAACCAGATTTCAATCTCAGTCCAATAGAGAACACTGGGATGTAATGAAATGGAAGATGTGTATCATGAACTCTACAGCAACTGCACGCCAAAAATACATGAGAGTTCTGAGTACATAATGGGCCCCAACCCAGAAAGACAAAGAAGTGATAGAAGATTTAATTTTTGTTTTTTTTGGTTTTTTTGTGTGGGGGGGCGGGGGGAATTATATAAGCCTTTTTTACGTAATATTTTTGTTATCTTTCTGTTATGATTGTATGGTGAGTCACATCATATCATTCATACCTTCCATTCATTCAGGATAATGAATGGAAGGTAATACAGACTCCTGAAGATAGAAAAACATAATGTGTGCGTGTGTGTTTGGATAGTGATGGATTGCATTGTTTTAAATTAAAATAAGAACTGGCAGGATAAAGGTTTGACCAAGTATTTAACATGCAGCTTTAATTGCTAACCGGGAATAAAAGCTGCTGCAGAAAAGCTGTACCATGTAACTTTTTTCTTTCTTTTCTTTTCTGTTCTGTTCTTCCTTTCCAAATACCAAGAATATCTACCGATATATTTTGTAGATAAACTTTCTTAACTGCTACTCATGTCTGTGAGGGATTCTGCAAGTGGGTCAGGAAATTACCAACTGAGCTCTCATTTCTTGAGCTCAGAGCTCAAGAAATGAGAGCTCAGCTCATAAAACATGACAAAGACAAAGATTGTTGTCAAAAGTACAGACTCGTTTAATCAGCAAAATAATCTCAACGGCCTTGCAGTACAACTTTGCTAGCTGTGCACATGAAACTAGCCCTTGAGTTTTAAAAACTGGATCCATAACACAAACCATGCTGTCCACTTGCTGACACTATGTACCATTTTGTGTCTTTTTTTCATTTACTTTATTTTAGAATTTTGCATCGATTATGGATGGACAATTGGTAGCACTGTAGCCTCTCAGCAAAAAGGTCCTGGCTTTGAATTCTGGCCCAGTGTCTTTCTGGAGAGTTTGATAGACAGATGACCGATGAAATTCCTTTTCAATGGGAGAAAGCCCAGAGGGAGCACTGAATGAGAATGAGAATTGAGTAGAATTGTGTATGACGTTGATGACCAGGACTGTAAAGTTTTCATAAGTAGAAAAAATTAATTGTAAAATAGTCTGTCCTCTAGTGTTTTACATTCATTGCAATCTGATAGCTACAGCTTGTGAATCTGCTCCCTGTAGGATTACTGCTTGACTTTATTATATTCTTAACTTTCAAAATTCAAAAGATGTAAAGCTCTAAATTTTGTAACTCAAATTTGTACATATTAATTAGAATACCAGTGTCTTTTTATTTTAAACACTATGAGAATAGCTAGGCTCCAATAGAGAAGATTACATTTGCATCAGAAGTCAGGAAAGGCTAGAGGACATACTAACTTTGTGGAATACTTTTGGCCCATCTCAACTCATAAATGATTCAATAATCTTTCTCAGTCATTTCCATTTCAATCCATCTTAAGCTGCATACCCAGACAAAAACACCCTATTATTATTTTACGTCATTTTACGCAGCCATGCTGAAGCGTTATGCAAGCTTTTCAGGAATATTTGAGAAGGTTAGATTAATCTTGTCATAACTCAGGCGTCAGATTGGCGCCACAGTCTCAGAAGCATTTAAATCTTCTTCTGTCAGACCTGACTAAATCGGTAAGACATCATTAAGAGCCTGCTTTGAAATGCAATTATATACATGAGATCAAATTAGTCCAACAGAGTCTAATGTAATTACATTTATACACTATTACCCTTATAATATCAAATTTAACTCCAACTTAAATATAGGTGGTTAGGGGTTATTACATCATGCATCTCTTTTATCATTGTTTGGGATCACAGAAACAACCAGTCTCTTCTGGTCCTAAGGAAACAAACATGAAATGATCCTTGCAACAGCATCTCACTGCCTTGGTGAGATACAAGTATACAATTTTTGCATACTTGAGCATACTTGAATGCAGATTAATCATCAATATATTTCTGTAATGAAGTGCAGTGAAGAGGTGGTGAGGATGACGCTGAGGACCCAGGTTGGAGTGACAGAATGATGATTTTAATGATGATATGAATACAAAGTAGAAAATCCAGGCAGCACAGAATGAACGGAAGGCTGAGACTCAAAACTGATAGTAACTGGTAATAATAGACATCTAACAGGTTTGCCACGACAAGACAACTAGACAAGACAAGGAACCGACGAGAAACAAGGAACACAGGAGGGATTAAATGCACAGACGGTCTTCAGGGAAACAAGACACAGCTGGGACTCAATAGAAACAGAAATCTAAAATAAACACACAGAAAAACTCAAATCACTACAACTTTAAGTTTGTTTAAGATTATTTAACTTGAAGTGTGTTATTTTGGAACAACTAGTTTTGTACTTTGCATGTATTTTAATTGTATTTAAATACTAGAAAATCACAATTTGAAGTGCAGAAAGCACCACATGCTTTATTGGAACTACTAAAGTTATACTTTGTGTACTTCAAGTGTACGGCTTTTTATGTAACATTAACATGCTTGATTAGTATATCTTAAGTGTGCTACTTTTGTGAACGAATTACATTTGAAAATATACTTATAATGTCTTCTAAATATGTAAGCATTATATATTTTATATATCAATACGGTGCAGAGTAAGCTCCAATTAAATTGGTTTATTATAATTGCTAATAAAGTACATGTTAGTTACTTATCAATGTCTTCCATTGTTCTGCTTTTCCATTTTGTGCATTATATCCTTCACCACCCTGCAGTACTGAAATTGTGGTGAGCTATACTGAAAGACAAATTACACAAGGAACCGCTTAACACACTTTCCAGGTAAAAGCAATATTTTCTTTTATCAAAGACATGTTTACAGATACTTTATTCACAACTTTATGTATTGTAAATATACTAATATTTCACGAATGAACAATTAACACGACACTTAAGACAATAAACAAGAACATTCCAGTGTAACATTTGTCATTCAAAAAAACAGAAACAATAAAAAAAAAAAACATTTTGAACATAAACTTAAATCCTGTTGCTTTGACTGAAGTGCTAATTGTTGCACTTCCGTCGGATGACTAAGCACAGATCAGAAACCATTGAATTTAGAAATTCCTGAAAAACAGCATTTGCAAACCAGAAACAGAAATATTTTCTTCAATTTTGACCACTTTAGACCATCTGGCAAAAAATATTATTATTATATTTCAAAGGATTAGCAGTATCAGAGGGAGTGCACAGTGGTGCAGTTGGTAGCACTGTTGCCTTGCAGCAAGAAGGTCCTGGGTTTGATTCCCGGCCTGGGGTCTTTCTGCATGGAGTTTGCATGTTCTCCCTGTGCAAGGTACTCCAGCTTCCTCCCACAGTCCAAAAACATAACTGTTAGGTTAATTGGTCTCTCTAAATTCTCCCTAGGTGTGTGTGCATGATTGTTTGTCCTGTCTGTCTCTGTGTTGCCCTGCAACAGATAACCCACATCAAGAGGCCTCAGTCCTCAACACAGCCATAGCAGGTTCTATTACCGGCGTGTTGACTTTTGCTGCATGTCTTCCCCCTCTTTCTAGTGAAATGTAACAGCACACACCTGAACAAACTGAACATTTTGAACTAAATGTTAAAGGTTCATAAAGGTTCAGTTGCAGATTCAGACTGACAAGCAAGTGATTTTTACTTATTTATTTATTTATTTATTTAATAAGACATCACTTCTAGTCATTATTTATTCATTCATATTTTGGAGGAAGATACAGACTTTTGTGAGTAAGGAGGAAAGCTGACAATGATGAAGAGAAATGCTTATGAATAAAAGATTAAATTTAGTGGGAGAACTGTGCTTGCAGGAAGATGATTTTTTGTTCTTTTTCTGAATGGAGGTCAGCTGAGTGAGGACAGACATGTTTTATTTCCTTGCCTTTTGCAACCTTCAAAAATATTCCAACTTTTAAAATGCAGTTTTCATATTGATAACAGAGTCCACAATGTATCAATGGCTGATTGATACTAACCCAATTCTCACTGAGATGCGATCTTCTTTCGGAAACCTTTTGTTCCCCAACGTCTAAAAAGAAAAAAGGGAAAACACATCAAATTTGTGGCTTCCTACAGAGAAGACAATGACATACTTTCAGTGCAGAATGACGGTTTGGGATTGATGAAATGGAATACAAGTGTTAGATATAAAGATTCTGCTGAGTGAGTTCATAAAAGCTGCAGAGCCTTGTCTTCCTCTGAGGCCGATGCCATCATACCTATGGAGCATGATACGATGTCAGGATCAGTCTCATGTGATCTGCCCGTGCAGAATTCAGCATCCTTTGACTTGTGGCTAACTAATTTATGAAAATGAACTAGCTAAAGAAACAATTTGTGAATGGTAGGTTGGAATAGCTGGACGTCTTTTAATATAAATGTAGTTGCATTCGTTCATGTGCGTGTCTGAGAGGAAAATGTTAAAATGGGTCAGGCACAAATGTCTTGATTTGCAAAGCAAATGTAGGGCAGTCTTGTTTATCTGTTTAGAAATGTATCTCAGTGCTATTGTTCAGAATAAAGTCAAGATTTTTTTAAAAGTATTTGTATGTGCTTATTACATGTTTATAAGAGCATCTTTTGAAGTGCCCGTGGCAGTGTGACACTGGCAGTATTTAGAAAAAAAAATCTGAGAACAAACCTTTTGGAGGAACGTGTTTAAATCTCAATATTGACTGGATTCAATGTCATGATGGTTTTTCTTAAGGTTAATTCAATGCCAAAAATATCCATACATACCTCACCTTTGCCTTTCATACAGCTGCAAGTTTGTGTTAGCAAGACATACAGAAGTTTCAGCAATGACCTTATTCATTTATGTTTATGACCTTTATTTGTTCTTCACCTAAACACTTAACCACTTTACAAGAAATCTTTTTTTGTCGACCCTGTGGGGAACATCAGGTACTAATGAACTGCAAAACTGTCATCCTGCTGTGCAGATGCTTGTTTGGTGTGGGGTGTGGTTGCCAGGTCATTTCTGCTCAAAAGGAAAAAGTATGAGGAGAAACATCAAATTATTTTGTACATCTGAAGTGGTAATGAGTTTCAATTGCTGTTAGATTTTATCTTATGCTCCAAGTTACTTAACTTTGTCTCTGTACTACAGATCTCGAATCTATTGAGCTCCTGGAATGCTTTGTGCTGACATGCTCACCTCTTCAAAGAATCTCCTGACCTTCTCAAACTTCTACTCCAATATTCCCCTCACCTGCTCATCTACTAAACAACAGCTCAGGAAGAGACCAACCAAAGAACAAACCTCACCTTGCCCTGTCTAACCTCAGTCACAGCAGAAAACAATACCTTTCCCTGAGATCATTCCCTTCCCACCATGTAAGACCCACCACAACAGCTTCATCTTGTACCTTGACTTCACACCTGCAATCTGAAGCTAACCAATTCATCTCCTCTTTTCAGTTCTTCTACAACGGCCTGTGCAGAACAAAAACCTTCAACAAAAACCTTCATGCTCACAGTAGTTCACAAGAGGTCAATTGTTGAAGTTCGCCCTGTAACCTGTGGATTTTTTCTTCCTCACTAAGTTGCTCTTTGTCATTGTGTCTTTGGGCAGACAGCTCCCCCACATTACCTGCTAGAGGTAGTCAGAGAGACCAACAAGTGAGGCTGCTGCATGCATAATTCCGTTAACTCAATTAAACTTGAAACGTGTACCATGCTGTCATGCCATATAATAATGACATAAAAACATAGAAACTACATCCCATCGAGGCACTCTTGTTATTCATATTTCTGATTAGTTTGAAATAATATTACTTTGTGTTGTTTTTGAAATTGTCTTTATGTGTTTATCAAGTTTAAGTTGAGGATCCTGATGGCTGTCAGTCTGATCTGGAGCAGGCCAGCTGCGCATGGTAAATCGCCATGGTAACTTATGTGTTACCGATTTTATTTAAACCAGCATATCCGAAAAATCCCAGCTTAACCCACAATCCTGGAGTTAAAAATGCTACACCTCGGGGGGAAAAAGGTAAGACAAATTGGTTCAAAAACAAACAAAAAAATCAGTAGAAGTATATAATTTTTAGCACGTGAACATTTTTGACCTTTTGAAACAAAATGTGTTATTAAAGAATCTAGCTGCGCATCCATAGCGCAGCTGAAGGGTTTTGTACGACCAGTAGGCGGCGGCACTGAGGCGCAGGAGAGCAGGGGTTTGAGCCAGTACCAGCCTGGCTGGAGAGCAGCTCAGGCGGGCAGAGAAGGCTGGTCAAAGGAGGGCCGCTCGAAGGAGGAAGGTGCGAGGGTTTTCTTGGATTTAAATAACCCGACGTGTGCGGCTATAGAAGGAGGATTTTTAACAAAGGAAATGAATATCATTTGGGTGTGGACGGCCATGGCGACTGTGGAGGTAAATGCTGTGTTTTTTTTTTCATTTTGTAGAAAGAATAAAGCAGCCGTAGCTGCAAGGGACCAGATAGATGCGCTCAGAAGAAATTAGGACAATGCGACCGAGTCTGAGTTGTTTTCTAGATTCTCCGCTGTTCGCAGTGATTCAGTACGGACAGACAGCGCATATCTCCTGCTGGGTATCAGGAAAAGATGCTGGTGGTTCCAGACCTGCCTCTGTGCCGCACTTTGGCCATAAACAATACGAATGCAGGCGGTGCGTGACGTTTTGAAATGTGAGCTCAGAGTCTCCGTCAGTCCGGAGAGAGACAGTCATCCTTCTGTTCTGCGTTTTGGCCGTTCCTGAGCCTCATCCTGACTGAAAAGGTTCGCACTCTTCTATTGGGTTGAATCAGGCTAAGCGCTAAAGACTGAGGCTGAGGAGAAAGATGGCAGTTTTCAGAGCTTCAAAAGTGACGTCGCATCGATGTCAATATAGCTCCATCTGCGTCTGTCTGACGGCCCAGCCGCCTCTTCTTTCCAATGGAAAAAAATGTGGGAATCTGTTGGGGTGTATCAAGATGGAGTTATTGTCTATTGCAGTAGATATTACTAATAACATCCCATAATGTTACCTGCTATTTGGTTCAGATACAACCTTTCCACACCAGTAATAGTAACTTTGAAACGCGCCCCTCTCCAGGCCATCTGGGCCCCACGGTTATATGTTAACATTTTTACCAACCATGTTCTTGTGCCCTTCAGTCTTAGATGATCATATGAACACATGTTGTTTGTATCTTCCTAAGGAGGTGCCTTGATGAAATCAGCAATCAGCAGCATCACTTATGAGGCTCAACTGTATGCTGAGTGGAATATGTTGAAGGAAAAAGAGAAAATTTCCCTGTGTGCACAAATCAATACAGAAGGTCAAAGGTCAGTTTGCTAGATAAAACCAGCAGCAGTGCCATTCCCCCAGAAAGACACAGTCAGCAGTCTTGAAGTGTTCCTTTTATCCAGTGAAAGCATCAGATCTTCCCTCCAGCTAGAGGCACTAGCTTTCTTTTTTTCCCTCAAGGCCCTATGGATAATTATCTTGGATACAAGGTGTCAGATATAAGGTCCCTTTTCCAAAATGTCTTGATTTGAACTATTAATTTCTTTATATTTTGCTTCCAATCAAGACTTGAAAGCTTTGGTGAAAGCTTTGTGGCGATCTAGAGTAAATATTTTTTTAAATCTATCCACTGCTTCAGCCGGGTCGTTATGAATATATCAACATTCTGAGCATAGGGATTCCAAAGGTTTTCAGGATAATAGGAGTGAGTGCGTGCAAGTGGGTGTGCGTGTGTGTGCATATGTGTGAGTGTGTCATCAGAGCAGTCTCTGCTTGCCCCTCATACTCTCCATCTTTCCCATTTCCTTACGAACATACTCTGACAGAAAATGGGAGAGACTGTTTCAAGTTTTTGGCTTAAGCAAAAGCAAAACAGGATCCTTACTTTAATCATACAAGCACATGCCTCATGCACTTCAGCCTGCAGCAGATGATCTAGACCTCCCTGTGGAGCGAGCAGACTGCTGCTATGTTCTCCTGACTGGAGACCGGGTGGTGGGTGCTGAGTGATGTGCATTCTGATAGGTGTGATTCCAAACGTTTTCAGGAATATAGGAAGCTATGGGACAAGATATGTCTAATCTACAAATTTGACCTCTGCATGACCAATCTAATCCGTGTCACATTTCTAAATCAGACTTGCTGCTTATCATGGAGTTGCTAAACTGAAAAACATTTCCAGGACATTAAAGTTGGAAATATTCCAAATTGGAACCTCTCCATGGGAATTGTGGGATTTTATGGGGATTTACTGGAAATTTGGTGTAATTTAAACAAATTGCATAAAATTCAAATATACTTGTTACTAATCCCATCACCTCAAATATCTAAACATTTTTTGCAATCCTTTCTAACATTTGTCAGTAGGCTGCAAAAAATTATTTTAAGATACATTTAAACATGTTAACTCCCATAAATCCCCATTAAATCTCTTGGATTTTGAACAGTTCTAGAATGCTGTGACCCTCGCTGTATAATCAATTTCTTGTCACAAACAGTGACCAAAATTTTTGTTTGTAATAGTATTAAGAGGTAACTGCAATTTAGTAATATGAAATATGGGTGTACAACACTTTCTTAACAATAGTTTTTGTCACTTTATTATTAAATTCAATTTAGTGTACTTAATTATTATTTCTTAGCCTACAGATTCCAAAGAACATTGTATATAAGCATCAGATAAAATAAACTAAAAACAGCTCAAAATATCGCAGTATCATTTCAGAATTAATGTCACTCTGAAAATGATTTTGTCAGAAGCATCAGAGATAGTCATCAGTGAAAAACAGAGATTGTTAGATATTTATTTCCATGAATCCCAAGGTCTGTACATAATCCATCTAGATTTGTTGTTTTTTTTCTTCTTCATCTTCTGTGACTCACTGCTCTTCCGCATGTTATACTTTTGTTTTGTCATAAGAAATATAGAGTGTTCTCACACCTAGTTGTCTGGTAGACTTGGTTCAATTAGGGACAGAGGAGATCGATTATTTTCCCCAGAGATGATCTGTTTTATGTTAGGACAGCAAAAGTTTTAATACATATGTAAACTCTTGTTTTTGTATAACTTACATAATTTACACATTAAGCAGTACATAGTAAGCCCAACAGAATAAACCTTCATAGAGGCAAATAAAGTGATGAACAAAGACATCTGGAATCTGGAAGGTTTAGTGTCAGAGTTCACTGCTGGGCGGAAGAGAAACAGCACTGTGAAATATTACTACGAGTAATGCATTGCGGCATTCCAACAGCAAGAGCAGAACCAGCATCTTCCACCTCTGGCTCACCGACTTAAATTATTTATCGGATTATTTGTTTAGCTTTCTGACCGGCATGCCTTTCCGGCTGAATGTTGGTAGTTGTGGGCTCCTTTACCTGCTGTCTGACCAGATGTCTTTCTTCCTGCAGCGAGCCTCAATATCGCCAAACTCCGTCAAGTGTTTGTATTTAAATCTCATATTAGATTTGTTGTACTGATGCATTTTGACCTGCTTCACCCCCCCGAGATAATTTTCTACCGCAACACGCAAACTTCCCCATTCAGTCTAAGCATTGAAGTTTCACACGATATTACTTAAGATTTGTTGCCACGTGCTTACGCAGTGTGAAGGAAAGAGGAGATAAGCTGCACAGACAGGCTGTGAAGTGACAGAGATAATCGCCAACAAAAGACAGTGATCTGCGATTTACCGATCATACACTTTTTTGTGGGAAACAGCAGATTATGATTGGTGGCAGATCGATCGGCACACCTATAATTTCATGCATTGAGCCAGGACCACAAAACTTGACTGTTCCAATATGAGATGAGTAGGATTCTGTCACAAAAATGGTCCTAGTGCCCTAAATTTTATATAAAATATTACCAGATTTCTATAAAATATTGTTTGAATTAAAGCTGAGAAAATTGCTGATAATTGAAATGTGATCTATGTATTCTGTCAAGTTGTAAGTGAGGACTAAGCACATTTATCGTTTAAGAGTTTACAAATCTTAAGTTTATGTAACTGCTGTTGCTAAAATTACAATAAGTCACAACATTGACTGAGTTTATTTAGAATTTTTAAGGAAATGGCAGATAGAACAGCATGACTTCCATGTCCTCCTTTGTATTGTGTTTGTGTCATGACAGATCATGTTGCTCTGGGAGTACCCAGCTAAATGACGACCTCACCTCACCCACTAGAGCTGTTTCTCAACTGTAATGAAAAACCACCCAAACTGTGTAGGGGAGAGATGAGCCAGATCCAGCTTCGCTGCTAGTAACTCGTGGGAAAAGGCAAATTCTAAACGTTTCACCAAAAATGGGCAGAAATGCTTGTGCATTGTCCTGGTTTCTCACAATAGCTTATTTGAACTTTGGTCCTGACCTCTTGATAGATACAATGTACCAGAGCATCAGTACCTCCTGTAGCACAAAATTTCAAACATGATATTGTCTCCCATCCCCGTAATTTATAGTTGTGATAATCTTATGAGGCTTACAAGATTCCGCCATTTTCCTCCAATTATTCTAACAGACATCATAGTCTAATCACCTTGGTGTTAGTTTATTCATACTACAGGACATTTTCTACTGTCTTACTGAAAGGTTCATGAACCTTTCTGTGTGTTTTGTCCAAGAACAGACAAGCTTAAACTCTTGTAAACTGATTCCCGGTTCTAAAATAACATCAGCAACTAGATGCATGGATTTTGTGCATGGAAAGAGGAGATGGTTCTGTTTTTTTTCTGTGTCCTTTTAATGATCTTTTTTTTTCTGCAATGTTAAAATTTTAACCAGTTGAGAGTTCCTGTCATGAAGTCAAAACATCATCTTACCCACAAAGAGCAAGCTAACATGCTCTCAGCAGGATATCAACTCACTTCAAACTAAAGACACATCCTGTGTCTTCTGCGTTTAACTCAAAGGCATTTAAATCTCTCATTTTATCCCTTCGATGAGCCCTCCTGAAGAGAATGTCATCCTAATGCATTAAAACAGCATAATATCAGAAAAACCTTCTACTCCAAGTACTACTGATTGGTATACTTATACTTTCTTATGTAACTCCAGTGGAAGAAATCTGAACTTTGCTGCAAATGCCTGTAGACTTCAAATTAAAGACAGATATATAAGAAGGCTTTTGTTTCTATGATTAAAATTGTAGTGTTATGTCACAACTGGATTATTTTTAGATCCAAATTATTTTTTCACTTGTTTCTTCCTGACTTCATTGTTTTGTGATATATGTACACTCCTGAACATAATCATGTTGGAAGTAGAGCTTCAAAATGTAAACACAGAAGACAGAAGCAGAACATAAAGTAACAAAATAGGTATAATTTTATCAAGACCACAATATGAAAAATTCTGAAACAGGCACACAGTAGATCTGCATGTACTTGAAGGGATTAGAGACCACAGCTAAAAGACAGCTGCTCTATTTTAATAATAATAATAATTGGTTTATTTTAATAAACCAAACACTGCAATACTCATTAATATCAGCGAGAACCGTCTTGGCACGATTGAAGAAGCTGACATCTACAGTGTTCCTCATCGTCACTCTTAACGGTACAACCAAACAGCAGCCAGGCAAATGAATGGTGCTTGAATAATTTGGAGCTATATTCTACAGAAAATCCACAGTGTGAGTTTTTGCAATTTTACAATTTGGATATAATCTATCAGGGCAGAATGCGTTTCTAATTTCTTCTGTTATCTTAAAAACTTGATCAGGACTAAAAAAAAAAAAAAAAAAAAAAAAAAGCCAAGCTGGTTGAATTCTGGCAAAATGTTGGACAGATTGTGTGTGTGTGAGTGTGACATCAGAGCAATTTCTGTTAATTCTGGAAGTGTTAAAAGCCAGCCCATCTAGCCCATCTACCCCATCTACACCACAACCTAATTTCTTCCAATCCCATACAAACACACTCTTACAGGCAAAGTGAAAGTGACCATTTCAAGTTTTTAGCTTAAGCAGAAGCAAAACAGGATCCTTACTTCAATCATACAAGCACACACCTCACACACTCCAGCCTGATCTAGACCTCCCTGTGGAGCCAGCAGACTGCTGCTAGCTCAGCCAGCAACGCAAAAGTCCAGATTACCTACACTTATTTAGCAGGCCAGAACAGGGATTAGAAAAAACCTAGAATCCAGAAAAACTACTTTAGCAACTACGTTTTAGACTCCAGTTTTTCCAACACAGAAAAGGAATTAGATCAGATACTTACTTATACTTATTATACTATATTCTTATTATACGTTAAATAATTTACCCCTTTATCTGCTGCTGGTCCTGCTGATTAATAACAGTGTCTGACTGAAGCTTAGCAGTCAGACACCGTTAGCATGTTATTATGCCTCAATCTTGCAGGATGGAGGAATAAATGAAGAAAATGTTCAACTAAGTTCCAGTTGCAGACGCATTTTCATTGACTGACATTTTTAGGTTAACTCTTTATAAGTTTTGAACAGAAAAAAAGATGTTTATCAGGTTAACAGCACATTTTGCAGCTGGAGGAATGATTTTCTTTCTCTCATCTCTTTCTCTATCTGCAGGTTGCGGTTCTGGCCGAGCTGTCGTCAAGCAGGCAGGATCGGTTGCCGTGCACAAAGGGCTTTTCACAAGAGGAATACTACACTAAAACTGAGTCAAAGATGGCAGAGGGACAGGCTGTGTTTAACGGTGAGCGCACACACACACGCTCGCGTGTGCACATACACTCAAAAAAATTAACTTTGGGTTTATTAGATTAACAAAAGAAAAGCATGTACTTTTAACGCAATCATTTCATGTTTCAAACAAAAACGTGATAAAATCATGTTGGATAAACAAGAAATTCAACAACTTAACATTTATGAAATGTAATCATTTTGAGATAAACTGATCTTGTGCTGAAGACGACGAACGAGATCAAGGGAGATTATGGGAAATCACACGAGGTCACGCGAGATCATTGTTTTGCATGCCGGGAAGCAGTCATGAGAAGACTAAATTTTCCTGGCAGCATTGTGCATATATATATCCACAATGTTGTGTGCTGACATCACATGAAGTGATGGGTAGCTGGCAATAATCAGCGTTTCTTTTTGCACCATTTTCTGCTTCCATGCTTGTCAAAAAATTTCATTAACATGTTTTTTCAACAAAAGAATTTTATGTTTCAAAGGCAAACGTGGATAAATCATGTCAGATAAACATAAAATTCAACAACCTAGTGTTATTAAAATGTATTCAAGTTGAGATAATGTGATTCAGTTTAGTTAGACTGATCTCCCGCCGAACAGGGTCTAGTGAGATCCGTAAATCAGCGAGATGCTAGTGAGATTACGGAAGATCACGCGACATAACGGTTTTGCATCTGGGGAAACTTCAAGGTGGTTTTAAATGATAAACTACAGATATTTGTTTTTCTCTGCAGGGCTTTATTGGCACTTAAGAACTGCACTGTAACAAATGACTGTAAAAACTACAGCATGAAAATACAGTAAGGTGGCTGGGTTTTGAAAATTCAGCTCTTTACTGTGATCTGGAATGTGTATTGAAAATATATGGGACGTGATTGGACCGCTGGATCACGTGCGGAAATTTCCAGCTGTACTGTAAATTTTTAATATACAGTTGCATTGTGGGATATTTACTGGCTGGAGGCGAACTTTCACAGGCTAGAGGGCGGGTCAACAATGACTTTCACCAGGTAAGTACTTTTGAAAACAAACAATTGCTTTTAATTGGAATAACCTTAATATATTAAGTTGAGCCAACACAATTGCTGTAAATTGGAGTAACAGCTGCTGAAATAAAGCAATCAGGTGGAAATCCTTTCCATAATTTTTTTATGTTCATCCAAAGAGTTTTTTTTTCAGTGCACTCGCACACGCAACACACATACACTTGAACCAACAGCTTCAGTATCGCTGCAGTTGGAGTGTTCTGGTGATTTTTGAATGACAACGAAACTTTAATACCAACTCAATGGTATTAAAGCTAATGAGTGAGACGGGACATTCTGTTAGGTATGGGCTTTTTGATTGGCTACCTGACACGTTCAGTAGGTTGCGTTCTCGCTCCCAGTCAGGGAAAACCCCACACGCTGTGATAAAAGGATGGAGACAATCAAACATGTTGAATATGCCCGATTTTAGATGGGAGCGGTCCAACGTTCCACGTAACACACCACAGACAGGATAATTGTACGATTATCACAAACGACAATCTTAGAACTCGGAACGTTCTAAGATTGTCATTAGGGAAAAATCGGGGCAAAACATTTTAAATTGTGTCATGTGACCTCCTCCCCATCCATCCCCTCAGGCTGCAGAAAAATCGCCAAGCCTTGACCGGTCCGCGATTGTTTATCCCATTTATCTATGTTTTGCCCTGCGATGGGCAAAACATCGCTGGGCAATGTGTTGACCGCTGTGAAATAATGGATGGGTAGAGAACCCAGTGCTTTTCCTACTCAAGTAAAAGAATCAATACTTCATGATAAAGTTACTCAAGTAAAAGTGAAAAGTAGCAAAAATATTCCTAAAAGTATTTTTTTTTTCAAAAAAGTTACTCAAAGTTACTCATTGAGTAAATGTAACTATTTTCTACTCAACTCTGTAGAATTGTATGAAATGATATCCTAATGAAACATTTTATCAAAGCCTGAAAAGACAGCATGAAGCAGAGAAAAAGAAGTTAGCTCTCTGTAGAAAAAAATAGCTTGTTGCTCCAGCATGTTTAGAGGAAACTGTAGAGAAGTTGGTCTGCTTTCTGGAACGTTGATTCAGCTGGGATCAGAGCAGTGTTTTGGCAGTGGAGATTTGTGTGGGTGTGCATGTGTGTAAGTCTTTTTATAATAACTCTGTTAAAGGGCTGTCTCTCAGCTTTTTCAGCATATCAGTCATGGTGGTTGTTGTTGTTTTTGTGTTTCATCCAACCTGTGTTTGCATAATGTAAATATTGTTGCCTTTGTCTTCACCATAGTGGCTTTGTGTGCGTGTGTGTGAGAGAGTAATTCAGACTGAGGTCAGCAGCTGCCCTGTGCTTCCTGTGGAGTGCAGCAGGGCTACTTGCTCTGACCTTCCCATTTTCCATCCATCCTTCCTGTTTTAGCAGTGAGCATTAGTTAGTGATTCCGCCCAGTCCAGCCAACTGCCGGTCAGGGCAGGCCTCCTCAGCTGGAAACCCCCATTCAGTACTCACTGCATGCATTCATCTATCCACACCTTCTATAAAATCCCTCTTTTTTGTCCTCTCTTCCTTTTTTCAAACTGTTCTTCTCTTCTCATGCAGAAGATTGTCCTACTTTTCTCCAATCCCACCTAGCTTCCATTTGAACAAGACTGTGAAAGTACAACTGAGATACTTTATTCTTCCATGATTGACTTGATAGCACAAGTCAATCATTGACTTACATGTGAATGTAAGTCTTTACATTCTTTACATTGGTTTTGGAAGGACCAGCCTTGACTCCATGCTTGTTGGTATTTCTGCTTTCCAAGCTGAAATTTCTCTTGAGTATTTTAGATATACTTTACAAAAATAGTCTGCTACTATTTTTCAGTGGATTTTCCAGAAATATTTGGATTTACATTCTTCAGACAAATTAGGTGAATCTGCATGTACTGAACCATTAATAAATGGGGGTCCACTGTACTTTCAAACTATTGTGTTGAAAGCAGTCTTGTGTTCTTTATAAAAATGTTAAAAGATGGGGTAACAATGTGGCTGGTGCTATGTGCTAAAGTGACAGATGGGGTCAACGTGGTGGGGGGATTACATTAGGGATAAACTCTGAGCCCATTCTTCTATGAAATGCTGATGGGCAGGTTGACACATAAGCCTGGGCAGAAGCACAGATAGAACATTGTGATCTGTTATGAGCACAAGAAGCCTGCAGAGGGGCAGATTTAATCTGGAGGGGAAATAAATATGTAATCTTGATCAAGCAAGGAAGGTCAGCTTGGAAAAAAATCATATAAAGAGTGGTGTTCAGGCGCTCATTTGAAATACACATTTCTGTTACAATTTTTCCTATTTATCAAATATCTAGCATAGGGGTAGGTGTTTATCTTATTGCTTTGTCATTTATCATGATACATTTTTATCATAAAAATAATAATTTATTGTTGCCACAATAAATTTCAGTTCTCAGGTTGTCTTTCTTTGATTCTGATGTTAAAACAGATTGCTTTCCCTCTTAATGTACAAGAAGAAGAATGTGAATTTTCCTTCTATAATGGCATTTGTATTTGGAACTGATAAAAGACAGACTCTAGCTCTGGAATGTGTGCTTTGGCTGTATGTAGATACACTCCCATGGCTTCTCCCCCAGTTGTGATTGTTCATTTTCAACTGGATCTTGTCCTTTCATTGGGCTCTCTTTTGTGTTTTCATCTTTCTCCCTGGCTCGATCTTGCAGATATTTCTCTTTAATGAATGATGGCTACATGCCTGACCTCACATCTGACTAATGAGTGTGTGTGAGATATGGCTGTGGGTACTTATTAGTCGCCCCAAGCCTCTAAGGGGACCTAATTGAAATTTGGTTTTGGGGCCCTCTATTTCTGCTAGCAAAGTGGACTGGCTCCAATCAGCAGTCCGATCATTAGATCATTCACACACCTGCTATAAACTTATTGCATCTCTGGCAGTGCTGTTTACATTATTTACATGTATACTAGGATATATTTATTGGCCATCTAATTTATCGACCAGTTGATTTCTGATACAGCAAAACTCATGAATACTTCAAAAATGTCTTTTGTTATATTTTTCACCCATGGAGGTCGCCATTTTTTCACCGATGGGTCAATGACGCGTTTTGGTCCATTCTGTACTGGAGTCTACAGAGTAAACACACGAAGGCTAACTTTTCCTGAGCAGTTGTTTATTATATTGTGTTTGACTGATGTAATTTTAGATTATCCGATAGTGACACACAGCCGATAGATGTGTCACTATTGGCTGTGATTAAAAAAATCAGGCGAATCTGGATAATTTCCCACATGAAAGAAAGGAGAGCACAGTGCGAGAGCTGGAGTGGAACACAACACAGGACCTTATGTGGACCTTGGACATTTCTTCACAATTTCTTCGGACCCTAAACCACTTTCGCCTAACTGGACACAGAGCTACAAAAGTACTTACCGGATCACGCAGTCCGACCAGAGGTGTCATTCATTGTTTCATTTACGAAGCCGAAGGCAGCAGCAGCAAAACACCAGCTCCTCGGGAGCTATTGATATATTCTATTGATATCAAATTTATTCCAGCATTTCACAGAACAAGTGTGATTATGTAGAAAAAGTTATTTCACTCTTAACTCTTTATTTCTCCATGTTAGCAGGGGGATGCATTTTACAGTAATGCCTATTATTAGCCTGCCAATATTTGCATGCCCTCTCTATTTTCCTCAAATGTAATCCAATTAATATGAAACTCATATCAGCAGTTAAAGCAAATTATTAGCTTGCCGATATTTGCATGCTCTACCTATTTTCCCCAAATATTATCCTGTTGATGTGAAACTCATACCAGTAGCTCAGAGAATAAGTGTAATTATGCAGAAAAAGTTCTACATAATTACTGGATGTCTTGTGAAGCACTTTGGGGTCCTATGGACCATATGTGGAGGTGACATGTTTTGGTTCTCTTATTGACAATATTTAGCAGTATTTTCATGATTTGTTTATGGAAAAGTGTGGAATGGGTGTAACTTCCTTCTTCATGAAATATAAAAGGAAATGCATTGGCATGAGACTTTAGGCTCTTTGGTAAAAGACCATGATCCATTTCTCCTTCTCGTGTCTTGTGGGATTGAGATTAGATAGCTCCATGTCAATCAGTCTGTGTAGCTTTCATCTTGGTAAACGTTTTTCAAAGAAATGGAACCCTCCAGGTTGTTCAGGTTTCTTTGTTCAGCTTGTAATGTAAGAAAAAATAAGAAGGTGAGTATTTTAAGGTTTCTTTTATAATTGGCTTGATTCTGTTTTCTTGTTTTTACCTGAATTTGACCTGAATTGCTCTCTCAATATCTCAGCATGCTTCAGGTCCCTTTAACCTTTCCCTTCAGTCTCACCTTTGACCTCAGGCAGCCCTAGTGGAGCCTAACCTACACTGACAACAAACCCCTTCCCACCAAAAATGCAAATACTGCTCTAGTTTTTGTAATACGGAACTGGATATCAACACCAAAAGCTGAAATGACAGTGTTTAGGCTTGCCGTGGTTGGCCATTCTTGGTAGTGCAGCAGAATGTTCCAAATACATTCTGCTTCGTCTCAGCAGACGTAGACTCATTGTTTAAGCTGGAACAATTCAAACTTATTCATCTAGAGGCCTTACCTGTGGATCTTAGCTATCCTCCCAATGAGTCAGCCTCTTCAAATAAACGTAAGAGAGATCTGTTATTCTGACGTTCCAACGATTCACTTACTGAACAAACTGTTTCTGATCCAGTCTCTCTTCCAGGCATTGCTAACCCAGTGCCCTTCATGAAGACTCCTTTGTTGGACATTTATTCACTCTGTAAATATTGCAAATAAATAAAACTTGAAATTTCTACTTTGTGGTTCCCCTGACAGCTTTTGCATGTGGCTTAAGAAACTCCCAAAAACCATGACAATATTTTTAATATTTTTCTGAATGTCCAGAACAGCAGGGTGTGGTGCCATCTCAGTAGGGGGATCAGGGGCTCAGAGGAGATTATGGGATCTGTCATACTGAAGCAGGATGGGTGGGTGGATGTTGATTTTAAGATGAAGTCAGCCTTCATTCCATCACTAATCCCACACTATAGTTTATGTCTGGAAACAGCCCTTAGACTTATTGCTTTTATTTTTTCGCTTGTGTACGCGTGTAGTTTGTGTGTATGTGTTGCTGGATCAATCAGGACAGGGTGACAGCTGTCCTGTGTGGATTAGCTGTGTGTGTCTGTCGTGTGTGTGTTCTGCTGTGTGTGGGGGATCATAGCAGCAGACTGACTCTAATCTAGGCCTCCAGATCTCAGGCATAATCACTTTGCCCAGTCACTCAGATGTTTCTGCTAAACTTCCAGCCTGTGTGGATCTGAAAAGTTTGCCTCACAAGATGCCATTAAATGTAACTGCAGCTTTTAACATCATGGTTTTTGAAATAGGCCTACTCAAAGAGAAAAAACTGTATTTGCAAAAATGAGGTTGACTTTTTTTAAACTTGAAAAATGTCTTCTAAACATTGTGTGCTTTTCCATGATTCAGGGATGAGGAAGTACTGGTTATGTACAAAAATATCTTGGCTATTCTTCTTATAAAATCTTTCATTTGGGATCTCTTTAGTGTTGCCCACTTATATTAGAAAGTGACTTCTTTGGCTGGAGTGATCCTGCGCTGTTTATAGGTTGGCTCTAAATTATGTCTGCATGATTCAATTTGCTCCAACCTGTACATGAAGGCTGACATTACTCATTTTAAACATATTGATATTGGTTTCACAAGTAAAACTGGGCCGACTTTAACATCCGATATTCATTTACATGTTTGTGATTCAGGACAGAAACTGTGTAGAGTGTTGAGCATGTGGTATTTGTTCGGTCATGCGACAGTGATGCAGCACAGGATTATGCTCTATTTAACTGAAGCAGAAAAGCAATGTAGGCGGTGTGGTCGCTTTTACTCTGACAGAAGTGTAGGGAAATACAAGGGAACCTTACCATTACACCCACAAACACTAGTTAAGCAATATGACGTTTTCAGTTTTGGAATATTAACAAAAATGTCAGTCAGTAGTCATACAGTGTTTAAACTATGACTCATTGACTTAATTTAATTAAGTATACATTGTGATACACAATATGTAGAATTTGTTCTCGATCATTAAGACATTTAAACTTGCAAACTCTCAGTCAATAGCTGGACTAATGCAATAAAATTTGCAGCTCTTTTTCTACCTAATCCAACAGTTGATGTGGTCTTCAGCAAGTTCTGTCCCAAAACAAAGCAGCAGTTTGGCTACTCACTTTGAAAAAAGTACATTAGACCAGCAAATGTTCCTTCACAAACAAGCCACAAGTCATGATCTGTTCATTAATCAAGCCAAACTGATACTAAGCAATGATAAAATCCTAGAATTTTTTGTCAAACATATGCAAAAGTAAATGAAAACAGTCAGCACAGTATGTTAGTGCTCATATGATCAGAGAACCCAGACATCACATCAGTGTTCAAGGATCAGTATCTAAAAGGTGGCCTTTTAGATCGTTTTGTTGTGAATCATTGGATTCATTTTAGGTTTAAAATAAATACATTAAAATCTGACTGGAAACTGTTAAATGACCCATATTTATAGTATTTTCATAGTATACTTATGTCATATAACTGTTTATGAACATTGGTTCCTGACAGACACTATAACTCAGCTGCACAAGCATGAAAATAAAAAGCTACCACATGCAAAAACAACCTGATCCGAAGGGTTATCCAGGAACAGCCTGACAGTGCTGATACAGGAGCTAGCAAAATAACTTTTTAGATTTAAAATAAATACTGTGCAATGTGGAAAGGGACACCAAAACATCTGTATTAAATGAATATTTCAGATTAGTTCAATTGTCATCTAAAATTGTAGCAGTATATACCCACAAATCAGTGATATGCGGTGAGGTTCATAGCTAGTGAGGCACTGACTTAATCACAGTCATATTTACAAATATAGGCCCCTGAATGTTATTGATTACATAAGGAAATTTTGCACATGCAAAGCTGGAGGGCAAAAAGACTATTCTTTTACAGTCATTTATAGCTGTGCTGCCACCATAGAATAATTCTGTTAACTCCATCAAACTTGGACATGTAGATATTACTAATTTTGTGCAATGCTCCACAGCAAAGGAAAAAATTGTTAAAGTACAACTCAAAACCACTTCTTTCTCGCTCCCTGTATCTGTGCAGCTAATTGCAGACAGTTGCTCTGTCTGCACATTGCTGCACAAAGCCACAAAAAAAAAACACTCAAATATTTCCCACAGAAAGAGCAGAACATTCAGTCTGTTGCAGTAGCATGGATTTAAGCTTAATGTTTATTTTTCCATTATTAATAAGTTATTGCTGTGGTAAGAGGAGAATACTATAAATATATCGCTGCACTTGACTGTATGGCTAGCTCGCTGTTACTGTCTCTTACTCTACAGTTGTGGAGTCACAATGTCTGGGATCATGAGCGCCCCCTGCCATGAGGCAAGAGAACTGCCTGCCTCACCTTGAATCTGTTCTCTGCAGTTTCTGATCACTCCTCAGCACACAAAACACGTTACACACTCAGTTGGTGACAAAAAAAAAACACTGTACATTATATACATAAGCTAAATTATAAAAAATCAGTTCATAAATTAAATGCTTTTTAGCCATTTATTGGTGACATACAGAATGGCAGCCAGTGCAGTCCCAGGTGAGGCTCAGCTCGCTGCTGCCTCACCAGCTTTGCTTCCGAGCATTTGAATGCAAAAATTCAGCGATTTTGAAGAAAAAAAAATAATCAAAATTGGTTAAGCTAAATAAAAAATAGGTACTTTATAGTACAAACCACAGGGTGAAAAAAGCAATATAAATTATTTTATCATTATATATTCTTTTTCCATGATGGCAGGGGAGGCAGAGCCTCCCCTGCCTTCCCTGACTGCACGTCACTGCCACAAATGTGGGTCCTTCAAAAGTTGTGTTCGGCTCCAGCTCTGTCCCATTGTCCTCTTCTATTTTTTCATGTGGGAAGTGATCCAGACTCACTTCCCATATGAGTGAGTCTGGATTACTCATGTGATTACAGCCAATAATGACACAGTGTGGCATTATCTAAAACTACGAGTCAAACACAATATGATAAACAACTACTCGGGTAAAATTAGCCATCATGTGTTTCTGTAGACTCCAGTGCAGAATGGACCAAATGGTGTCATCCACCAATTGGGTGAAAAAATGGTGACCTCAATGGGTGAAAAATATAATTCAGGATATTCTTTTGAAGTAGTCATAAATTTTGGCGGATCATAAACAGCTATTTTTTTAGTTAGTTCATACAGCAATACAATACACTCTTCATATAAGACCTCCTCCTCTGTTATTACTCCTCCTCCATCTGTCCCCCACCCCAAGCAGTCAACAGTACACTAGCCCCTCCCCACACTGTAAAATGTAATAAGTTCACTTTACTTAAAAAAAGTTAGGAAACTGATTGCCTCAAAATCTCCAAGTAAAGTAGCTAATTCATTTTAAGGTGTTATAACTATGTTTAGACCACTCAGATAATGGCAGTAAACCTGAGTGCCGTTAACTCAAAATCATTAGTAAGGTTGACTATAAAATGTCAATTATGACTACTACAATTTGTGAGTTATGTCAATTAAGCAGTACTCATAAAAATAAGTTATGCTTACACATTTAAGCGTTCACATTACTTGCAAAATATCAGGAAACCGATTGCCTTGATATGTTCAAGTAAGATGAACCAAAAGTGTTAAGTTATTGAAACAAAGAGCCAAAAGACAACAGTTTGAATGGAAAAAAAATGTTTAATAATTAAACAAGTTTACCTTAAATACAGGGTTCTCAAGTGTGGTTACATACACACTAACCTGGAAACAAAGTTTTCCATATACTTTTTTAGACAAAAAAAAACAACATGACTTTGTTTCTAGGGCAGTCTTCAGTCTAATATTGAATCCTTCAAATGGGCCTCAGTCTTTAAAACTTTGAGAATCCCTGTTTAAATGTCTTTGCTGACTGGTGTGAAACAAAAACTAAATTCTCAATAATAGAGCTTAACATTTATTATAACATCGATAAAGTGAGTAGTGAAGTGAAGTAATGTTTCTCCTCATTAACATAAAACCATTTAGTAGTCTTCAAGTGCAATGAGGCTCCCTCCTACAAAAAAGAATCAAACAAGAAATAAAAATCACTTTTCCAATAAGGGTAAAGGTATCAACGTTGATCTGTAATGTCACATCACATTCACTCATTTCATCTGAAGATTTTTGAGTGATTGTATTTTTGGTTTTAGGGATTTATGTCCAAGTGAGAGAAGCACCCTTTGGATGAGGTCAAAGGTGTACTTGCTGAGTGTACTCCAAATTCAGAGCATAAATAAGTCCAAAGAGCAAGCACATGGCGTGTGGAAGATTTCCAAGGTCATTCATGACAAGACTTCCTTCCAAAATGATGGCAGGACCTGAAGACTCAAGGTGCAGGGAGTCAGGGGAGGCCTGTCTGTCCTCAGGAATGATGGTCAAGATCCCAATGGGGGCATGAGACACGTCTGGGTCTTCGCAGTCCTAACAACAATAGAAGCAACACCACAATTACATATCAAATTAACACTTTACAGCTGACCCACCTATGGCAGTCCACTCATCATCAGCCTTCTATGACAGTACAGCGAGCGCATTTCCCAAGACTGTCAGTGATAAATAAGTGTTGATGATGTTGGAAGGGAAAGTTCATAACATTTTCACATGTTGCACTTCATCAGCTAAGTGAAATTTATTGTACTTTTTTGTTCTTGATGACATTCGGGTTTCACATGGTGTGATGCTGGAGAACTGCAACTGAAACTTTTCGAAAGACAGCAGAGAACCACTAAAAGTGTTCTGATTGGGGATATTTCATCAGTGCATCATGTAAGATGTACAGTAGCACTGATTCAGGCTGAGTGAAAGAGTAACTAAAACTAAAGCTATCAAAGAATAAAAATGTAATAAAAATGACCTACAAAGAATGTCTTGAAGTCTATGTTCTCATCTCCAAGGATCACAGGAAGGAGCACTGCCGTTCGCTTCGCAGTAATATCTGTACTCTGAAAAATCATATCAAACACACATCACTCCTGTGGTAAAGAATAATCAATTAACAGCTCTGCATGCACAGTGGGGTTGTGTATTTTGTTCCCAACATGATAATAAAATCATGACTTTGTATCTGAGAAACTCACCTCGGGTCTGACTTGTTGCAGATAAGTCTGAAGTTTCTGGCTAACACTTCCCTCCTTGCTCTTGAAAATCTCAAAGAAGCGAGGGCTGTGAAAAATTTTGAATCCAAGTTTTTTGCTCGACAAGCGACAGAACTCTGCCAGAATCTGAAAGAAAAGTATGAAAAATTAATATTTAACATATTAGAGATGTTGGAGCTCTCATGACTACTTTTCACTAGCAGGACACTGAAACTAATTCTGTAAGTTAACAAGAGACAAGAGATATTTCAACGCTGATTCACTTATATTTTGCTATCTCGGTTGGGCACGCGCCCATAAAAGACGCACTCCCCTTTTTTTTTTTTTTTTTTTTTTTTTTTTTT
>VMRN01000061.1:2345960-2367245 GCA_010277015.1 Poeciliopsis turrubarensis
TTTTTTTTTTAATATTAAGACTACCACTTGTAGTGAACTTGACAAGAAAGGAAAAAAAAGCCTTTCAGATGTTTGCTATATTAAAGCAAACATCAAGAACCTAGTTTGCCTACTATCCCGCCAACATCTTTATCCTTATCCCTTTTCCTTTTTTTGTTTTGCACCCTGGACAGCTGTTTTCTCTGCCGCTCCATCTTGTTGCTACTAAATAAACATGATATTTTTGATTAACGTTAGTCCCAGGCATCGCTAAATCATTGCACATAAAGTTAACCTCAAAACCTGGACTTACGAATGAATTATACGACTGAGATAATGAATATAAGTTATCTAAAAATCAGTGGAACTTACCGTGACAAAACTTAGCTGCAGCAACCGCCATATTGTTGAGAGTTTGGTGCTTCTGTCAAACACGTCGTCACTCGTCAGTGGCCAACTGCGCATGTGCGTTCAACGAGAGCTGCCGAATGATGCCGAGCTTTCTGCTGGTTATGCAGATGCGTCTTGCTCACTCATAACTCCAAGTTCGCGTTACTTGGTGCTGATGAGTTTGATTACTTGCCTCAGTAGAAAGTTGTCTTTGCTAAGTTTAAGTTAGTATAGTCAACAAAGTAAGCTGGAATGAGTTAAGGTCACTTTTCTTTTCGAGTAAGATATACTATTACATTTTACAGTGCACCATCTATCCTTTGACTTCTCCACCCTCCCCCGGTCCCACCTCCTTCGGACAGGTCACACGTGGTTACGCATACAACTGGTAGATTCATGTCAAAACAAACCCCAAAATGCCTTATATCCTTATTACAGGACACGTGTTGGCAACACATCGGTGGCTTTAGATTTAGTCTCCCAAGATGACCAGTCAGAAATATTCCAGAAACAATGCAGGCATGTCAAAATGAGCTGAAGTTGCTCTCTGGATATTTTTGGCTCGAGAAAAGCCATTTCCTAACATTATTAGTCACATGTGGTGTCAATCAAAAGGGGGGCCTCTACGCTGCCTAATAAAAGCGTCATACTGGACACCGGCAGAATTTAAACCCTTATTCTCACCCCTAGAAAATACAACGAGAAAACGGCACTCAGGCATTCTGATGCAGGTATAGGGGTTAATAGCAAAATTGCAACATATTTAGGCCAACGTGTTCAACTAATCTTGGATCCCTTTAAGAGCACACAAGAGAGGAGGCATGTGAATGAGCTCTTTAACAACCAGTCAACATGATGCAAAGGAAAACTCCATTGATAGACGGCCACTAAAAAGGCATGTTGTGTGTGTATGTGTGTGTGTGTTTGCTGGCAGGTGCAGGAGGTGATAATTGGTAGTAGGCTCATGTTTTCACTTGCAGGACCAAAGAGGAAAGTCTCTGCTTCCCCAGTGGCTTTTGACATAACCCCATAGTTTTTGTTTTTTTTTCAGAAATTTAAAAAAGGCTTGATATTTTTGTAATTTTAAGTTGAACATCTTAGGCATGAACAAAAATTACTCAACAATTTTTTCATCCAAAGCTGTAGTAGGGCACAGAGATTGCTTTGGTTTGGACAATAAGTCTCCAAAATTCTGCCAGGTCTGTTTGTACGAATAAATCCAACTAAAATGGAATCCTACAAGTCATATTCTTTAATATATATGAAATACTATGAAATCCCCCAACCTATACTTGTGGGTTTTTGGTCTTAAAAAAACCTATAAATATAGGTCTTGAAAGACCTATTCAGAGGTCTTTTTCAAGACCTTTGAATGCCACTCCAACTGACATCAAAAAGACCTAAAAAGATCTTAAATTTGACTTGCTGAAATTTGCAAATATGAATCCTAAATGTTTAATATTATAAAGAATAAGTCAGCTTTACTGCTGGATGTTTCTATACTTGTATTCAGTGTTCTCAAGACTATGCTGTGGGTAGGATTCGCATGGTCAGAGGTCAGTTCTGTGTCCCCTGTTCTTTGAAGCCCATAAAAAAATGCCTCCGATGTCCTGCCTCTCTCCCTGATGATACAAATACTTTTAGTCTTCCTGGCACACATAATGCAGTGACCAAAGATAGGGAATGTACAGGTGTGAAAAGCAATCTGTAGGGACAGATAGTCAGAGGATCAGAGTGGAGCTGGATCGATTGAAGTCAGTGGAAATGATACACATTAGAACCAATGGAGAGCAGTCACTTATAAATGCAAAAAATCTGTTATTGTACGTTTGGGGTTAGGTTATGTGATGAAATATAACCTAACCAATCATTAGTCAAATATTCTTATTAAAACCAAATATTTCTAATAAAATTAAGCTGTTCTTCATTGAGCTCATGGCTATTTTAGGGGATCGAGGAAGTCGGGATTTGTCCTGTAACCAGTGGGTTGTTTTTCAAACTTCAATTCCATCTGTGTCAGTCACTTTACCACTGTGTCCTTGAGCAAAACAAGTCACCTGCTTTGCCTGGTGTTAGTGGTCAGATGGCCTTCTCACTTCGGTTTGTAGCTTCCCACCATCAGTCTGTGAATGACTGATTGTAGCGAAAAGTTCTTGGAGTCTTCTGACATGATAAAGTGTTAATCAAGTATAGGCCAGTTACCGTTTTGCTAAATAAATTGTGCATAGATTTTCAATTGTTGTAACATAAATATCAAAGTGAGTATAGCACGTGTAACTGGGTCTGTATTAACAGCTGTATATTTTCATAAAAATGTTTTCTTTAATGTATTTGTCTGCTTATACTTGACTGTCCTTGTGTTCCTCTGGAGCACATGCTATGTGCTAATGCTAATATCTCCTGATTGACAGATATGTTAGCCTCTGCCCTTTTGTTACTTGTTCCACTGGGGAGAGATCAGGTTGGAGAACGGGAGCACATGCTATGACCTAATGCTAATATCTCCTGATTGACAGATTAAATAAACAGAGACTGCCTCCAAACCAAGGCTTGGTGCCCGCAGAAGTCCACCAGTCACACATGGAATGAAGCTTGTGATTCCAAAGCTTCTGTGTTTGGGGGGGGGGGCTAACCCTGGGACTCAAACTGCTGCTGCCCAGCAACATCTAAAAGCTCCACACATTTAGTTGTGCTCCAGTTCCCTGTATGTCTTGGATGGAGGGGTTGTTAAACCAGACAGCGTTCTAACATGGTGAAGCAGTGTAAGTGTGTGAGAACATGGATAATGTATGAACATCTGCTAGAGATTGTTCAGTTGTTTAGCTGTAGCTACACTACAGGTAATAGTCTTGTAAAACAAAACCAAGTTTGCAGGAGTTTTTTTGAAGCAACATTTTGTACTTTTAGTAAAAAACAGAATTGGTGCTAAGCATTTACTAACCTGGTTCAGTACAAGTGGCTATCTGCCACAACCAACCGGAGGCTTGAGAAGACAGAGCAGACACAGAACTAAAGGTAGTTTAATGATGCTGGCTTGATTTGTGACAGTTTAGTTTCTACAAGATGTAAGTGGCTTGACTGATAATTTCTGAACTTTCGCTGACGTCTCAGAGCAGTTCTTTACTTTGGGACTATGTAAAGCAACTGTTCTGTGAAAAAGGCTTTGCTTGTTAAAGTTGAATAAAATCCCTTTTTCACATTTTTTCTTCTGCTTTATGACAAATAAGCAGCTGGATTACAAACAGATTGTTTGGATTACAAACAATCTGAAGATACGAATTTGCCTTGAGATCACAAAAGTTTTTATTTTGTCCATCTGTGATACCCAATTAATCTATGTAAAGCTGAATGCTCTCACTTGGTAACATGCTCTTGATGACATGAAGTCCCCCCGTTATCCTGAAGTTGAGTGTCAACAAAATTTTTATGTTTTTAAGTGGGTGATGGTAGTGAAAGGAATATGTTGCCCTTTTCTAATGTCAAAATCTTCTTTCTAGTTTTGTGTTTTGTAAGTAGATAAACACAGAGAAACAAAACACTTTGTTCGAAAAAAAACATTGAAGTACACTCTGATTTTCCAGAGCAGAGTGATTTTTCAGACATCTAAATACTGCAAAACAGTTTGTTTTTTTGTATGAAGAACAGTTTGCTTAGTTTGTTTTGTTGTATGAAGAACAGTTTGCTTAGTTTGTTTTGTTGTATGAAGAATTACCTGTGTGAAGCATTGATGTCGAATTGATGAGATACTTGCATAAAATCTCTTCATATTTATATAAAAAGTACAACCTATTTATTCATCTGAATAATAGTTTCTCCTTTTCCACAGTGACATTCAGGAACTGCGATAAGGGAAATGTCCAACTGAAGGCTGCAAATACCTCTTCCTTCACTGTGAGTCAGGAAGGTGTAGTCTACACCCTACAACCACTGAGCCTGGGAGTGGAGGAAAAGGTTGAAGTCATGATCTATGCTCAAGACATTCAGTCCAACAGAATGTGGCACACCAGAGTTCATCTTGAGATCAACACTGCACCAGGACAGGTATGACAACAACACACACTTCCCAAGGGTTTTACCAATGTAATTCACCACTATGACATCCCTATTTTACAAGCCACCAATACTGATACTGTAGTATCCAAAAAGCCTGGCATCAACAGGACTTATGCTGATGCCAGCCTCCTGCTCTAAATATGTCATTCAGACCAAGTATTTACAGTGAAACTCACCTTCAAAGCAACCTTTTTTGTTGAGGAACTGTCTAGATAGGTTATCTGAGGTGCCACCTGTTTGAATTTGGACATTTTTGTACAGTTTGCTTAGTTTGGCAATATTTTACATAAAACCATCTTCCTACTGCCTCCCTTCCATTGAACAATCCTCATGTGACGTGTTTGAATTTTCAAATTGATTGTAGCAGTAGAGTTTGATAAAATTTCACCCCTTCAACCTCCTGTCTCCTGAAAACAGGAACAAGAGGCAACGGTATGCACAGGCTCACCAAAAGTGAAATTTAAGCTGCAACATTTCGATGTTGAAATATTATAACAGCATGTCCCAAATTATATTACCAGTTCTGATTAGTTGATGTAACCGGTTCAGCAGGCTGATGGTGGTGTGATTTGTGCGGGATATTTTCCCAGCCCACTGAACAATGTTTAAACACTACCGTCTACCCAAGGATTGTTGTCAGACACTGTGGTAAATCTACAGAATTAAGGCATCTCTGAGGGCAAAATGTGTCCAGCCTGGGACCAACAAGGTGTTCATAACTTGGCAGTACAGGTATTTGCTGAGGAATGCAGGCTGCTCAGGCCTGTAACTGCTGTATGGCAGAGCCAAACGTCAGGGGTAGGCAACCAAACAGGAGGATGTAGGCAGATGTCTTCCACACAGCTCCCCTCTACTCTAAAACTTGGTGCAACTATTCAGACCTATGATTTCCAAGTATAGAACACAGAGCATAAAAAAAGGTTTAAAGGTTTCAAACCCAGTATTGTCTGCACAGTTGAGTAACTCCAGTAACACTAACAATGTGTTGTGTGGTGTGAATGTGTTGCACACATACTTCATGTACACACACAAAGGATTTAATTCCTGTAATGTGATTAGACGCTGGGGGTTAACAGGGTCTGAAAGGCTTTTGTGCGCTCCCACTCAAACTGCTCTCAGATTGATGCTCTACTTTGGAGTAGAATAGCAGCATGTCCCAAAGTTTCCTTCCAGCTGCCCCCATGCAGAACTGGAGGTGGGAACTACTTGTTCTAAAGGTTTTGATAATATTCAGCTATTTCAGTTGAATTTAAATTGAGAGTCTGATTTACTGTCAAACTGTAAAAATCTTATTCTGTTTTTATTTTTTTACATTTTGAGCTTGTTTTGAGGTTTTGGTTTCTTTACTAAGTTTGTGTTTTTATGAACACCTCTGGTAATGGTTTTGTTTGTTGATGTATAAAAGTCATTTGATCCTCTAATGCAGGGGTCCCCAATGTCGGTCCTCGAGGGCCGGCATCCTGCATGGTTTAGTTCTCTCCCTGATTTAACGCACCGGGATCAAATGATGGCTCGTTAGAGGCCTAAGAAGAACATTGACATGCTGAAAAGGTTGTCGCTACCACCAAGGAGAGAACTAAAACATGCAGGATGCCGGCCCTCGAGGACCGACGTTGGGGACCCCTATTCTAATGTTACAAGTTGTCTTATTAAATTTGATTAAATGCCACCAGAGCCAGGCCTTCTGCAGCTTTGTGCCTCTCAGAAGCAGGACGGTGTTTTTATTCATTAATTATTTTACTTCTTTCACTTCATCCTTTTTAATCAAACTCCTGCCATGTGATTGGACCTCAGTGCTTCCTGCACATACTTATCAAATTAAATCTTTGAAAGACACAACCAGCTTTTTGCCTACATGCTTTGTAAATGTCACTTAATATGCAGAGATGAATGAAGCAGTTTAATATGTGTGATTAATATGTTTTATGAAGAATTCAGGAAGACTCATACATGCCACTGGAACTTGAATAACATTCTCTTCTTATATTTGGTGTATTGAACCAAATATAAGGTTCAAAACAGATTACAGATATCAATCTGTAGTCATCATCCAGATTACAGATATTATGTAGTGAACTAGGCATTTAACATCTAATTCAAAGAGTCACTAATATATTGTATAAGTTTTCGTTAAATTTTCAAGTCCTTAAAAAAACAAGCTGTCAGTTTCTGTGCTTACCTCAGTCACAGTCTGAGGATGTCATCATGTGAAACAAGTGCATCTTCCATCTATATGCGTTGACATCCACAACCACACATCAGATCAAATCTTTTCCAGCCCAGCAGGCATCTGTGACTGGCCAAGTGTTAACTGCTGAGAGAAAGCCAGTCAAGCTGCCATCTGTTAGTTTCAAGTACACCAGTGATAATAAGACCCTCTGTTTGCATTCAGACAAGGCAGCAATTGACTGTTCCTCTAAACACAGCCCAGAGATAACTGACTACCATAAGGTTTTAAACCGCACTTGCATAGCTTGTGTCAGTTGGTGAGACTCAGCACAGAGGAAGAAGATGTCAGCAGATATCTGGATCATGTTTCAGACTCTGTCCGAAGCAGCTGTGAGGAGCAGGAACTGAAATTAATAACTATTTGCCAAATGATGATTGTCAGCTCTAAAGCTTATAGGCAGGAAAAGAAGGTTGGCTTCAGATCCAGCGGAAGCCTTCAGTGACCACGCAGGGCAATCACTCCACCTGTTATACTTGAGATTCAACACAACATGACTCAGAGGTAAAGAATTTGCCAAATTCTTTGAGAGAGTGGATATTTTTATAAACTGATCAACCTCTCCGAGCAACCTATGGGAAGCAGCAAATGTTGCATTGCACAGTAAAATAATTCATCGTATAATTCATCGTATAAGGAGAAAACCCCAAAAGCAACTGAACTCAAAATGGAATTGCCCATAAATGCTTTAGAAGCTGCTTACGCTACATCTCAAGACGAAAACTTGCTAAATGAAATAAGAAAACTACAGCTACAATAAAATTAAATAGAAAACTGGAAGCAAGAATAAAATGCAGAGGTATTTTAAGAATTTAAAAACGCTACAATTTTTTAAATCTCCGAAAGCTCCGGTGAATCAAATACTGTAAGTATAAAGTTATCAAAGGTAATTTACCTAAATTTACCAAAAGTTGAAGCTCTAGAAGGTTTGGAACTCCCAAACTTTGGTAACTACTACCTGACACATGGATTACAATATATATTAAAATGCATTTTGAGAAATCCATCAAGCAGCCTGAAGAAAGACACTGAGCAAACATTAATGTAAGAAAATCTGGTGACCATCTCCGGTGTTCAATGGGTTAAAGGTAGAATTTAATCTGAACAGGTCACCAGTCAATCACAGACAGGTCAAACAGCCTTATAGGCACTCACAGATAAGGAGAATTAAGGAAGACCAATTAACCTGAAAGGTTTTTATGCGCTGTCACTCAAACTGCTCTGATTGATGCTCTACTTTGGAGTAGAATAGCAGCATTTTTTCTCCTTCAGCACAAACTAACAGTTGTGTTATTGGACTGTGGGAGGAAGCTGGAGTACCAGGAGAGAACCCACACATGCACAGGAAAACCATGCAAATTCCATGCAGAAAGACCTCGGGCCGGGACTCGAACCCAGGACCTTCTTGCTGCAAGTCAAGAGTGCTACCTTGAAAACGAAAGACGAAAATCTATCTCTGATATTTAATTTAGCCCAGAAATGAAACAACATACTCTGATGGCATTAAGGGTGGTGCTGTCCTAGGTGCTGAAAAATAAAATCCTATCTTTAAAGTATCCAAGATTGCTATTTATCCGTCATTTTAAATTAGATGATAGCGTTTGTGGAGCTATTTACAGAGGGATTTTCCTTGTTTTCATGATGATAGCTGCTTGAGGTCAAAAAACTCTTTTGGGGTAAACCAAGGCAAATTATGCTTCGACACCTAGACTTTTGGAGATCTATCTGTCCCAGGCCAGTAGGCTTCAGGGCCTTTTGAGTGACATCAGACGTGTGTTTATGGCAGACAGAACATCCGATCACACAGAAAGCCTGTTAGAGCCATATTTGGAGGTAGCAACGAATGGATCAGCACATTGTTTACATCTGATTTGAAACCATTTTAATGATAGTATTTAAGGCAGCAGAGTTGATGTTTTTGTATGCCTCATAACACCTTATTCCTGTTGCACCACAAACTAAAGTGGTCCTAATTATCACTGTTTTGGGCTAAGTTTTCAGCGTCTCGGCACGAACGGTGAGTATGTAGTCCTCCCCTCTATTTTTTCTCCTTCAACATAAACTCAGCAGGACAGAGAATAGGCCAACAGTAAATACCATTTTATTATAAAGTGATGCTTTATTTTCATAGCCCATTTCAATGTAGCAATGTAATGTTACTCTTACAATAAACTCTAATATGTTTCTCTCTTTCTATGTTTCTATCTTCTTCTATGTTTGTATCTCCTTAACTACATTTAACTGAGTCAACATATTTTGATCTGTAAGTTCAGGTCTCATTATAGTCACAGGCTGTTCACAGAGAGCTGCCAGCTGCAGTGGCACATGATCATTTGCTCATTTATTAAGACTGTAATAAGATCAGTAATCCAGGCCTTGGAAATGAGGTCAAAAATAACCTGAGTCAGCATGTTTCTCTGAGTCTGCATTTGGTGTTCATGTGCACACTCGTGATGCTAAGGGTGTATTCTTCCTTGCTGACTGTCTGCAGGTAAAGCCTGGTGATACAGCACTGACTGTATCACCAGTTCCAAAGGTCCTGTTTCCATGGCATAGCCTGGTTGTTGGTGGAGATGGCACCATGAGGCGGGTAAAGAGGGACTGGGTCATTCCACCTATCAATGTTCCTGAGAACTCAAGAGGGCAATTCCCAGAGGATCTAGTCAGGGTAAGACACACAAACACACGTGCCCACAGGCACATGCACATGTATGAAACACACACCAAGATATATAACATTTTTTTTAAAAAAAGGACTTTTTTGTTCAATTGATTTTTCTATGTTGTAACAATACCTCTTGGCAATAAATCATGTACTGTCTAATAGACTGTTTATTTTCACCAAAGTGGTGCCACACATTCTGCGACGGATTGGCAACCTGTCCAGGGTGATCCCGCTTCTTGCCCGGAATGTTAGCTGGAGATTGGCACCAGCACCCACCCGACCACACGAGGGACAAGGGTGTTAGAAAATGGATGGATGTTGCCACATTCTGAAAGAAAATACATTTACAGGCTGAGCAGCAGAACTTTGTGTGGCTGTTCCTGGTTTTTCCTCACACTACTGAGACATCTGTCTGTTAAACTGCCAGGATGACTTGTTTCTTTAACATTCAATCATTTAGTCCAATAGTTGGCACCAAAAGATGGCTGACATCCATTGACATAGCTATTTGATTGCCTGGAAAAATTGTTACAATTTGAAATTTTCTCATTTTCTATTGTTTACACTGTATGTGCGCACCAGTAACTTAAATACAAAATACTTTAAACAAAGCAAGAAACATTAAGATTGTAATGAAGTATAAGCATAAATATAAATATAGGGGAAAAAATACTTTTGGCTTTTACTCAGTAAAGCTTACTAGCTTTTTGTGTCTTTTTGACCAATGTATAGTCATCTGCTTTGCCAGCCACCAGGTCAAAAATCTGTTCATGGACTGTCAGCAGCTAAACAAAGGGAAGAAAAAGTCCTTTTAAATGAAGGTTTTTAGTATTGAGGTGATTAATAATTGCCTGCAGAACGATGACTAGAGCAATGTTATGAAAGAATATAAATCCTTGTGGTTGTTGTCCAAAAAAATTCATGTCAGTACTATCAGTCTTCACCCAAACAAATATTCACACATTTTCTGAAATCTCTATTGTTAAGAAAAATGAAAGTGGATTTCCCCCATTCCATATATACAAATAACTTTATTGTGCAAAGTCATTGAAAAGTTAACTTCAGTTTTGTGTCCCATGCATCTAAATTGGTCATTTATAACATGGTAAAAATACTCACCTTGTGGAAAAACTCCATGAAATTTTAAAAAAGGTTTTAACACTGGGATGAAACAATAATTCTAAAGAGGACAAACTGAAATTCAATGAAACATAAAATGTAGGAGACACACAGATTGCCACATGTAGTAGTTTAAAGGGTATAAGAATATGATATGAAAGAAAAAAAAACTCACTAAACAAATAACATTAGTGCAGTTTTGCAAAAATGCAAATCAAAAACTCCAAAAATATTCAAAGGGACCCAGATGGGGTAAATGGCAATAAATTATGAGCAGGAGATGAGTATGATTCTTTCATCTTTAGTTCTTCTTGTCCCGCACTGAAGCTAATGCTGCTTACCGATGAGGCTAACCAGTCAGCCGCCAGATGCTGCATCACCAGTCTGGCTGTAGAGCAGCTGGACCTGCCGCCAACCACCAGCTGCTCATTGTTCAGTGTTTCATACAAGGATGGAAGAACCACTGAGCTTCAGCTACTTTCTCACTGTTTGGCAGTTCCTGGATTTTAGTACTTGATACACGCATGGATCTGATGGACTTCCCACTTTGTACTGCCTCAGACCTTAGGATCCAAGATACCCTTTGAAAACTAACTTATTTAAATCAGTGAACAACTTTTAAGGTGGCATGAATGGTTTCATTTTAGCTTAAAAAACTATATTTTAGACCGTAAAGCCTTTAAAACCTCAGCTGGTCTTATTTTTTCTCCCCTTCCTGTTTCCTGTTCTGTAGATTCGTTCAGATCGGGATAAGAACCGGATGCTGCGCTACAGTGTGACAGGTCCTGGTGCTGACCAACCTCCAACTGGTATCTTCATCATCAACCCAATTTCAGGCCAGCTGTCCGTCACCAAACCTCTGGACAGAGAACACATCCCTAACTTCCATGTAAGTCTCATTGCATGAGAGCAAAGCTTACTAAAATAATCATTTACAACATCCCTATATTTGTCGTTTTATACTATGAGTAGGAGGCACAGTGAACACATACAGCAGCAGATGAAGAGTGTTAAGAGGAATTACAGAGCAGGGGTACAGGGTTTCCCCCAGAAAACCTGCTTAGCCCGGTGGTCAAGGCGCCGACGCGATTCAACCGGCGTACCACCGTGTTGTTGTATAACTACAAAAGTTGACAGAAAATGTAAAAATATTGCATTTTTACATCGCCAGTGAAATGCAATCTAAACCCACAAGTCTTAAAAACGAAATACAATTAAAATGAATATCAATTATTTGCATTTCTTTTTAATCCAAATTAAGTCAGTGTCATTAAGTGTCATTAAGTCATCAGACCCCCAGGGCTTCAAGGGCCCCATAAATGCTAATATTTTAACAAACTCCACAGATTTATAAATATAACATTTATTTAATGAGATTATCAATGCTGCTAAATTTGATTTAATGGTTTCAACATACATAAATTAAAATGTCTTAAATTGTTTAATGTTTAAATTTAAGATTTTAAAGAGCTGGCAAGTTCACTTTGTAAAAGTTCAAAGAACGATATTCATAGTTGGATTCTTTTATTACCATAGCAACACTCTGACGCTATGAGTTTAATCTTTGAGTTTGAGGTCTGTTTGTTCACAAATACAAATTAGTAAACTGCAATTATAATTTATTGCTTTTTAGGTTGGCCAATTAAACTACTCCTCCTCTCCCAGATTTCACTAAATCTAACACAGAAGCTGTTAGAGATGCTGATGATTTTAGCAGCATGAAGGGCCCCTAAGTCTAATTCTGCTCAAGGCCTCATAGAGCCTGCATGTATGAAGAGTTAAAACTGCTACACTGAGCACAAAGATGCACAACAAATGGGAGATTTATCGGAAGAGTTACTAAAGCCACATGCTACTAATGTGGCTTTAGTAACGCTTCCATTTCATGTCATTTAGGGTAGGGTTTCTGTGTTTTTAAATACACAGAAACTGTTGTGGTTGCCCCACTTTGAGGAACAAGTTTGTCAGCTCTTTGCGCCGCTGCGTGCATTAACTCTGGCTACCTAAGTAGACAAAGCACGGTTCACACTGAGCTGCGCAACCAGAACTAATGCAGTGGGTTCTAAACTCTTACCTTGATATAGGGTTCGCTAAAGAATCATAATTCCTCACAGGGGGTTGATGTAAATATCCATACTAGTCAACCTGTGTCCAGTTTGAGTGAAAGGAGGCGCATCCGATCTATGCTGAGATCAAGCAGCGGCAACATGCGAGGAAATTCGCAGAGGCGCCAGCTGTGTGAATGGTCCACTCTCCCAGCTTTAAATGCATAAACTGTAAACGTATCTTTTAGGAATAAACTTGCTCCGGCAGTGAAATGCTCAGAGCAACAGAAACGCTTACAAACCTGCTTTAACTTGAAAAAATAAAAACAAAAATTGTATTCTTTTTTTGTTGCTTCATAAATTTTTCTAATAAAAAAAAGAAACTCTTGGCATGGCAGGGGCTAGTAAAGCAAGCTTATATTATACTGGGGAAACCCTGCACTGGACCCCCATCCTGGCCAATGCCTTTCTACACAATTCCACTCGATTCAGATTTTCTGCGCTTTTAGAATTGATGTCTGATGTGATTCTGTACATGAATGGAAGTGACTGATTGGATTGTAAAGTATTTTGAAATTCTTGAGAAGTGCAATACAAGTCTAATGTATGAAATGTAAACATATTTAATACACAAGTTTGTAGTTTGGCAATAGCAGCAGAGGAAGTGAACAAAGCCATTAAGTCTGTGTTGGCCACGCTTTTAAATACTGAGGAATTTGAAGCCAGAAGAATGTTTTATTACTTGAAAATATGAACAGAGTTCATGCCTCCAGCAAGCAAACGATTTTCAGTATCTGAGGTCAGACCATCTGAACAAAGGTCTGGTTTTTACCAGGCTGGTGGAGTCCCAGTTTATTTATGGTTCAGTATTTGTGGATTCACTTATTCATTGACTTTTCCAGAGAAAAACTTGTGCATTCATGGATTTTGTTTTTTCTTAGAGCAGATCTAAATTACTAGAAAGTTAATGCAGTATGAAAAGCTGAAATACCTAGATACAATGGTATCTGGCATTATATTGGCTGGTGTGCTCCTGGATTGGCAATGCAGCCAATCCAGGAGCACCATACATGTTGATGGATCTGCTCCTGATTTGCACAAAACACACACCGGCTCTGTTCTGATCATCTACTCCTTTAGTGCCTCTTAAATTTGTTCTAAATAAGGACTTTGTTTTTCTCACTATATTTAATATCCAACAGTTTGCAGAGCAGAGCCTAACCTTCTTATCTTTTGGAATGTGCACACAGATCACACTGGGGATTGAAAATCTGGAGTCACAGCAGGGTAATTTGCATTTAAGCCATGTGATGAATATTCATGTGACTGGATGTAGTTGTCAGTGCTCGGAGCTGAGATTGGCCTACATGTTTATTCATGAGGAAGGTTTTGCCTCTTTGAGCGCCCTGTGCTGATGCTACATTCCTTGTTAGGGAATGACTGATCAAGGCCAATCAATTAATAGTTTCAGCATCTTTGAAAATATTATGCTAAACAGATATATCATGGGGGCCAGTATTTTTCTCACAATTGTCATGAATGTTGTTTTAGTAATTCTCTATAGGCTGTATATTCAGAGTCATATCTCAGAGGCAGAGATTAGACAAATCTTCCCCAAAAACTAAATTGTATGAAACATCAAAATCTACAAAATAATTGGTTCAGTAGAAAAAACATTTTGAAATGACAGAGCCAGAGTAGTGCAAAACCACATATGTAGGGTCACCTGAAGAGAGAGTGGAAAACTGACACCCTCCTCATAGTCTGATACATTCCTAAGGTATAGTGTTGCCAAATGTTACACGCCAATTTCCAAAGATGAATCAGTACAGTATTTAGTTAAAATGTGCGCACATTTACTCAAATATCTGACATGTTCCCTTCTTAACAGATTTTTTTTAGTGTATTTCTCTCCAGCAGGAGAGGTTTGGGGTTTATACAAAAATAATGGACATGAATAGTCTTTGTTAAATACTTAAGCTAGTTCATCAGGATTGGGGATAATTCTTTTGAAACGTTGAGGTAAAATTGTTTGCTGAGAACATTTTAATGGTCATATCTTTTTTTATCATATAGAATCCATACTTTAAATAACTCAAAACTTCCCGGGGAGACTTATTCCTGGTTTTGCCATGGCATTCACGTTAATACTATGAATGAAAGATACAGATGGAATATCTACCTGTGAGATTGAATTCAAAATACTATTTCAGGTGAGAAGGACATTTGGACATGTCCAGTTACTCATGCTCACATTTATTCCCAGTTAAAAGGCTAAAATCATACACAGGTAAATCACATCAAATACATATGATTAGGACATTGTTACAGTACATTTTGCAAGAGATTTGTGCTATTGAAATCTTGTGCAGGTTGGTGTTTTAACCGTTCTGATCTCAAATTAAGTCATTCCTCCACAAAAAATAAACTATATCTCTAGGTCTAGGACATTCATATACCTGTAGACTGCCAACATGTCCAGGTCTGGTCGCTGCTGCAGGTTCTACCTGAACGTACATGTTAAAACCTAGAGCTACTGGGTACTGTTGATACAACAGTCCATGCCTCTGGAGTGACAAAAGCATTGCTCAAGTTTAACTTTAAGTGAGGGTGTGCAAAGAGAAAATCGTAGTTTTCAAAAACAAACATGATGTTTGCCAGGGAGAACATGGACAAAAACAATGTTTTATGAACAGATGATAATTATTTTGTGCATCAGGACAGAAGCCATGTTTGGCATAAATCAATTACAGCATTCCAAGAAAAGAACCTGTGAAAGCTGTGTGCCAGCCTGTGGAACTGTGAAGCTATGAGCTTCTCATTTCATTGCTCTCCTATCTCTTCTGAAAGTCAGGAGCGGGGCAAGCTTTCCTGAGATAGTTGTCACTTTCTTTTTAAAAAGAAAAAAATATTAAATAACACTCACAAAACATTCAATATGTTTTGGGATGTCTGTCTTGATGTTTTAATATAACAGTACATGCCACATTAAAGATGAGGAAAAATTAGAAATAGCATCTGAACAGGGTATGAGAACTTTTGTTACTGTGTTCACCACAGCATTCACAATGACACTTGCACTAACTTTGTGACATAAGACAATTGAACAATATTTAATCCAAATACATTTCAATCTTATTAAGGAATTTTGCACATGTAAACATCGCATACAGTTTAGTTCATTGTTCAGGTAAACACCAAGGTACCAATTAGAATCCGCTCACGCAGTGTCCTCTTCCTGGATGTCCACCGGTGTCAGTGAGGACGGTCTGACTCTCTGCCTGGTGAAATCTTCCACCAGCTCCTTAGTTTAGCCTGCATTGACAAAGAGACAGTTTTGGTGCCACCAGTCGATAGATATTAAAGGGGTACAGTGGTAGTGGTAGCCTGTCACACATACAGCCTTGTGGAGCTGCATTAATATGTACTATAGGTGTATCATCTTTCAAGGAGGATTCTCTTTCAAAACAAATGAATGCAGGGATTGGGGGAATTCCCAGTATTTCGCATGATATTCCTTGTTGTGTGTTTTTTTTTTTTTCATGTAGTTACGAGCCCATGCTGTGGATCTGAATGGCAACCAAGTGGAGAACCCCATTGACATCGTCATCAACGTCATCGACCAGAACGATAACAGACCAGAGTTCACACACACCATCTTCAATGGTTCTGTTTCTGAAGGATCTAAACCCGGTACAGTCAAACAATCAATCGATTAATCAATCAATCATATTTACACCACTAGGAAGATGTAGTTACAGTGAGGTTAGTCAACTCTCCTGCCTAAGGATGCAAACATCCTTAGGCACAGATGTTTGCATCAACCCAACAATAAATAGAAATATGGCATGGTCCTAAATGGCCTGGTGCTCAATTCTTTAAAATATTAAAAGAAATTTTAAAAAAACCCAGACTCAAATACAGCAATCAAGCCTTTCGAGGCTAAATTACACCAACCTTAATATTGAATTGAGTTTCTTTTTTTGTTTTGTTCTTCTTTTACATCATGGCAATTATTTCAGATGATTTCTCAAGGTACTTCACAGATAGATTTATTTGAAGCCCTACTCTGTGCAACTTCATTTCAAACATTCCATTTTAATAATATAGTCAACTGGTAAAAATACTCGAAGTAAACTCAGTTGATTTAATCAGGTTATTTAACTTTGCAGCAATCATTCATCCTGAACAACTGTGAACAAGAATTCAAGGCATGAAGGTTTCTGTTTGCTACTGTATCTGGCAAGAGGTAACATTTACATCATGGAAAAATAGACATACCATCTAAGCAGTGTGTAGAAAGCCAGTGTTTGAGCAACTTTGGCCAGGAGCATGTAGTTGTTTTAAAATAGTGTAGGAAAAAAACAAAGAAATGACCTGAAGTAAGCAGTTGGTGCTGTTCATAAATCTATAAAAGGTTTTAAAACCATTTCAAAACTATTTTAAGTTACTCTCCTTTGAGAAATATTGTTTTATAGGTGGAAAGCACACAACTACCAATAATGTGCAGTGTGGATAGCCCAGCTTTAGTTTACTTCATGGTAAGAAGTTTTTTGTTTTTTTTTCTTTTTAGAAAATATAAACAAACCAATGTTCTCTTTAGACTCCACAGGTCTCCATTAGTGTGTCAAATGTAAAATTTATTATAGCCATATTTGTAAAATACTAAACGGGTCTAGTTTTTAATGGCTTCCAGAATAAAAGTCTCCACTTATGTGCTACTTATTGCACATAAGTTAATACGAATCAATACACACTACAAAACAATTTTTTCAGGGCATTGAAATTGGATTTAAAAGCAATCTTAAGGATTTTTGTTTTGTTTTTATTTTTTTTTGCATTCAAAAATAACCTGATTCAGTTTTTTTCTGCAAAAAACTGGTATGTTCTGTACAGAAGTGTGTGTCTCTGTTGATTTTCTTTATTTTAAAATATTTGATTCGCATTTAGTTGTCTAATATTTTTTCCTCTTTATTTCAAATAAATTTAACGCATTTTAGATTTTTAACCTAAACGTATAACTTTGTGAAAGGTAAACTCCAAGTAGTAAATTATGTTAACTTTTTATTACTTTTATCAAACCTCCAAGAGTTGAATCATCTAGAATGTTTAGGTTTTTAGGTTTATTTTGTTCATCCAATTTGAAACAAGAATTTAACTTACTCTAATGTAAAATAGGTCATTATTTTAACTTAATATTAGAGAAATATGTGCTCTTTAACCAGGTGGGTGCAGTGTTATTTCTTGCATATTGTGAAATATTTATTTGGTTTAAATTGCAGCAATAAGTTGAAACTCACAATTCAAAATTAATTAACTTAAAAACAATTTTTACACAACTTGTCTCTTGTTAACTTCCTGAACTTTAATTTCTGAGTTAAAACCAATATAAGTTTCTTGCTGACCTAAATTGGCTTGTCAAGACAGCAGCTGGACTTTCCTTTCAATTTAAGCCACCTTCAAACGTTTTACAGTGTACCTACTTCTATGTTCTTGCAGGATCATTTGTAATGACAGTGACAGCAGTGGATAAGGATGACCCAAAAATGGCCAATGGAATGTTGCGGTACAAGATACTTTCACAGAACCCCCAAAGCCCGTCATATAATATTTTTACCATAAACAACAGGACTGGTGACATCATCACTGTAGCTGCAGGCCTGGATCGGGAGGTATGTTGGGCTTGTGTTTTAGTGGATGTTCTGCAAGGTCCTGGCTCCTTTTTCATTTTTTAATTGTTTTTCATATGTAAAACCCAGCCTATTCCCACTTTGTCACCATAAACAGGTTATTATGCAACAATATTGATTTGGCTATGAATAACTACCAATAAAGGTGAAGGGCAGTTATTAAAGTTTGTGATTTTTCATAAAAATTAATAAGTTGGAACGCCACCTGATTATCAAGAATTATTTGCCAAACCTGCCTGGTGACATATGGTACTATTGAGCAATAACTGACTGAGTGAATTTGCGCTCTGGGGTTCTCAAACACCAACTCCTGTACACTTATACAAAATAAACACAAACAACTTCTCTATAAAATCCACCAAAATATGGGAAAATACTTAAATGACATTAATGTGTTAACTTCAGTTCAGGAACTGGGCCACACCTCTAATTTTCCAGGCCCAAAATGGTTCATATTTAAATTTAAAATGAGCCTCATTCAACCAAGACGTTGTTTGATTACAAATCATCTATCCCTGGCATCTATCAAAAGATTAAGATTACTAAAATTATGTCTTTGTACTTATGTACATATTGACAAAAACATAAATCACAACTTAATATGTCCTCTTCTATGGGGATATATCTGCATCAACGTCATTAGAAATTCTATGAAAATGCAAACAGATACCGCTTCACATTTTTGACTTTCTTTGTTTTCTGTTTGGTTCCAGAAAGTCCCTCAGTACACTCTGATCATCCAGGCCACTGACATGGAGGGAAACCCCACTTACGGCCTTTCCAACACTGCCACCACGGTCATCAGGATCACTGACGTCAACGACAACCCTCCTGAATTCACCACAGACGCAGTATGCATACACACACACATGCACACGCATACACACACACACACACACAGAAGTAATTATTTGGTAACAGAAGGGAAAATAACACTTAAGCTCTCTGAGCTTTTATTCGCAGTGTGAATAGTCAATTCCAGTATTTTCATCTCTCCAAGAAACAATGAAGAGCTTCAACTGAAAGAATGTTTGAAGAAGATGCCTTTTCCACAGCAATTTCTAGTAATAGTTGCTTTCAATATTTTTACAAAGCATGATTTCATTGCTATCCTTCCAATGAAATGCATTGTGTTTGTCTTTGTTTCCAGTTCTTCGGTGAAGTTCATGAGAACAGGGTGAATGTAATTGTTGCTAACCTGACCGTGACAGATAAAGACCAGCCACATACGCCGGCCTGGAGCACAGTGTACAGGATCATTGCTGGAGACCCCACAGGGCACTTCTCCATCCCCACTGACCCCACGACTAATGAGGGCTTGATCACTGTGGTCAAGGTAGGGTATAATGCGAAAACAACTCTCACATAGAAATTGTAAAACATGAGCAGTGATTGGGAATCACATTAAGTTTTTAATGACTTACTGTGTAAACAAATTTATTCTCATATGGTTTAAAATGCATTGCTTATTTATTTGAAAGACTGCAACTGCAAAATTGTGTTCTTTCAATATTATCAGAATACAGACAAATATTTTTGCACATTTGCAGTAGAGATGCAGCTAGTGTTGCTTTCTAAAAGTTCTGGTGGTCTTAAAAAAAAAAAAAAAAATTATTTTTTGTCAAAATAGAAATCAAAATAAAAAATAGCTGCTAGAAATAAGCATTCACATCACTGCCAGAACAATCAACACAAATATTTTGGGAAATGACAGAAAACAGATGATCTGCTTTGAAAAAGTAACTTTAATCGGAATACTCCTTGAATAAGTATCTTAGTTAGATTACTAACTAAGATACTTGATTTGAAAGTAACTTGATTACTTTCAAATCAAGTAACCTAGTTACTTGATTTGAAAAGTAACTAAGTTAGATTACAAGTTCTTTTTTGAATTACTTTCAGCAGCTGCTAACAACAACGCCACCTGTGAAAATTATTTTGAGCTTTGCCAATACTTAATTGCAAGTTATATTGTTTTTCTTGCAACAAAATGTGCATCTTTCTCCTCCTTCCATTGTTTTCATTTCTGAGTCAGCATGTGATCTGCTGTTGCTGTCGCATTGGAAATGGTGGTCACTCCCTAAGATGCTCAGGAAATTAAATTACATTAGTAAAGAAAACAGTAATGCACAGTAACGCAGTGATTTGGATAACTTTAATCTGATTATTGTAGTAATGCGTTAGATTACTCATCACTGGAAAAAGTGGTCCAACGTCAGCAACGCGTTACAAAGCAATGAGTTCAGACCTCACTGCCTGCTGTTGTCACACCCACCAGGAGTATAAGATCAGACTCTGGGAAGCTCACTGAAGAAAGAACAACTTAATTCCAGTATTTTTCTCCTGATACTTAATAGTGAAGTTGTTTTGACAAGGTTTTTAGTCAGAAGGCATGAATGTATTGTACATAAATGTCCAAAATGCTTGAAAATTTTAGTAATATGAGTTTGGAAAAGTATTAAATATTACAGCAGAAAATTCTTATCTTTGTTCTTGTGCCAGCCAGTAGATTTTGAGTTGAACCGTTCATACATGCTAACCGTCGAGGCAGAAAATGAAATCCCATTGGCCCGCGGCATCCACATCCCTCGTCAGTCCACAGCAACTGTGTCTGTGAGAATCCTGGACATCAATGAGAGTCCAGAGTTCAGTCCCAACCCCAAGACTATTAAACTGGAAGAAGGTCTCCCGGCTGGATCTTCGCTCATAACTTTCACTGCCCAGGACCCTGACCACTTCATGAGACAGACTATCAGGTAAGAAACCACAAAGTAGCAAATATGTGTTGCAGTATGAAAGACCAAAGAAAATGGACTAGTTGAATGAGTAACACGAACTGGGTGAAAAATTAATGAATACATGAATATTTCAAGACACTATAAATAAATCACCCTCTAAAAATATTACAAAAACAACAAAGATCAAAAAAATGAAAAGCATGTATTAAATAAGAGGATTAGTCAGTGGATATCACATTCTTTTTCTACCTGATTTATAAAGGAGATCAAATCAGTCTCAACTCTGCTTCTTCCACTGATTTTAAGGCTCTACAGCTTTGCTCTTTCTTATCAATGTAATGTGAACTCTGCTTTCACATAGCTATGCTTTCACATAATG
>VMRN01000061.1:2367255-2393112 GCA_010277015.1 Poeciliopsis turrubarensis
TATGCTTTCACATAATGTAATGTGAACTCTGCTTTCACATAGCTATGTGAATGCTTTCACATTCACATAATGTGAAAGCATAGCTATGTGAAAGCAGAGTTCACATTACATTGAACTGTAATACAAGGTACATTAATGCCATGTTGGTCAGTGTACAGTACTCAGTCTGAGACCAGATTATTATACAGCAGAATAAGCCACACAGCCATACAAGTGACAGAGTGCAACATTAAGTTGTTACCCTCCCTCACTACAGTGTGCAACCTCTGCATTGGACATGACAATGTAGATTATTTTATTTTATTATTTTACAATTTTATGCTGCAGAGAAATGCTGTAAGGAAAAAACATCCAACATGTAATAGGAAAAAGAAAGGCCTGCATTGACTCCAAAGACTCCTAAAATTAGAGGTTGAAGGACTGTGTAGACGTTTAGTTAAGCATCTAAAAGCCCTACCCATGGAAGAGATACAAGGTTTAGCCTTTTGGATTTGGACCACAATCCAGAACACATTGTGGTTTGCCCTGTCTTATCCCTTAACCCCTACCACCTACCTCCATTTGTAAGTCCTAATAAGGCTTACTCAGAATCTGCTATTGACCTCAAGTTTCTGTTCTTCAGTTGTATGAAGGAATATACTATACTAATCCCAGCGGGAAATTCACATATTCCCGCTGAAATTATGTGAATTTCCCAGCGGGAAAATTCACATAATTTTCCCGTTGAAGTTTGTGACATGTCATGTCACAAACTTCAGACATGACATTTAGATAGGTGTCTGAGGCTGCAGCCCTTCACTCAGATGAGATGGGGGTTCATCCATCTCATCTTTAAACTCCAACCCATTTAGGCTCAGTATTTGTTTGTGAGGGATTGTCACTATTTATTGTTTTTGTCTATTTGAGATTTGTTTATTTGTTGTTTATTTTATCATTCTAGTGTCTACTGCTTCTGTGTGCCTTGGTTCACTCAGACTTTTAAATTTGTATTTTATTCTTTGCAACAGCAACTTTTTGAGCCACAATGCTGAGTTACTTCAAAACTTTTGGTTTAAATTGAGCCTTAGCAGTGTATGCTTTTTAAAGCAACACATCAAATAGAGCTGTGTCCTGTGCAAAATCAAAAGAAAACAGCCAATCATTTTACTCTTCAGAATGAAAATGGAAGTGTTTAGATATAAAATCCCAACTGGAAGTTATAGGAGAGACGGCATTATGGTTGCATTTCATAGCGAAGATGGTGTCAAGAGTAAAAAAGAAAGTGATGTGGACACAATAAAGCAACATCTCACAGTCAACTGGGTCATCCAAATGACCATCTGCAGAAATGGCTATTTGAATGAGCTTCTTCCATGTAACTGTTGGAAGAAGCTTGTGGAAGGAAACCGCAAACTTTTGACCAAAGTCATACAATAATAAAATAAAATATTATGAAAATCTATGTACATTTATGAATTTGAAGAAAGTTCAGTAACTATATAGCAGACTCTATGCCTTCAACCCTCTGTTGTATTTCTAAATAACTGAAATTATCCAACTTCAATAGGCCAGAGAGAAAATAACACTGGAAAATAAAATAACATGGTGAAAACTTTTCAGCTCTAATAAGATCAAACTTATGTTATTCATAATAATATTGTGAAATAAATGTGAACATGAAACTGCACAGTTATTGGCTCACTAACATGCAGAACCTGCAGGATTGCTGCTTTTTGTCTCCAACCTTTTTTTTTTGTTGATGGATCCCACTGTTATTTTCTCAATGTGGGGCTGTGGTCTGTGTATTCTAGCTGCAGTGAATGGTGGACCCACTGTGTTCACAAAAACATACAAGTGTACCTACATTAATACTCAAGCCCTCAAAGAGACAGTATGCTGGGCAGCTGGAGCATCCTGTTTACATATCTTTGTTTGTTGTTTTGATGAGCTCTGTCAGGTTATTGCTGCATCTCTGGCATTTCTTCATAAAACTGTCAAATTTCAGACAACATCCGGACAGAACAATAGAGAGATTATCTAAATTATAGAAAAATCAAATTAAGGAAGCCCATCGTAATTTTTTATTTTTTGCATAAGAGCATGGATGAAAGTTTATGGCTTCATTAAAAACAAATCTATGTAGATTTAATTGTATTGTGTTCAGATTAGTATTATATCCAGTGAACATGCATTAATAAGTTGTGATCGTTTCTTCCAGTCTCCAGGTCCTGCGTAGGATATATTCATTTGGACAGAAACAAAAACTGCTTCATATTGGCTTCTCAGGTTGTGTCTCTCTCTCTGACCTCAGATACTCCAAGATCTATGACCCAGCCAGCTGGCTGGATATCGACCCAGTATACGGAAAGATTTCCACCATCGCCATCCTTGATCGAGAGTCTACCTTTGTCAAGAACAACCTCTACAATGTTACTTTCACAGCTTCTGATAATGGTGAGACATGTGGATTGTCCCTATGACAGCAAAAGTTTATCTGTCTCAACCTGTGCAACAGGGTCCCAGTAGTGTCCCAATACTGTCTCAGTGGTGTCCCAGAATGTCCAAATACTGTCTGAGTAGTGTCCCAGTACTGTCCCAGCAGTGTTCCAATGGTGTCCCAGTGGTGTTCAAGAAGTGTCTCAATAGTAATGTCCCAGTATTGTCCCCGCTGTATCCCATTAGGGCCCCAGATCCATGTTTTCTGATTAAGTCAGTGCCATTTGCAAATGTATGCCAGAGCCCAAGGAAGAGTTTGTTAAAAACTGAAATATGTAAAAATGAAAAATCTGCAAAATTTGCCCTTTGGCCCAATATGGCCACCTCCCTGTACATTTCAGGGGATACCTTAAAGAGACTTTTTTTCTTGATTTTGTGGGGGATCTACCTGTATACCAAATTTCAGATATCTATGACCTATGGATTGTCCTATCTCATGTTAGGGGGCACTGTAGAGCAGTTTGGCCACCCCCCCTTGCGATTTCACTGGAATCCCAAAATTTTAGTTAGGAGAGTTTTTGAATATTTTAAAGCCACCAAAAAGCTGTGTACTTTGTTGAAAAAAATACGACAAAATCTTGCAATTACAATAGGCATTCACAGAACTTCCCTGCTCTGACCTGATAACAGAAATAACAGCATTTATTTGTGTTGCTGCAATCAGATTATTGCAGTTCCCTGTTTACTAGTTTGGAAAAGTCTTGTAGTGGAAATATGTCTTCAGTAGACAACAGATTGATTATCCAACGCTGATTCTTGGCTTGTTGCAGGATTACAACAGATCTCAGAGACTGTCCTCAGATCTGAAGGGAGTCTGTCTCTTGTTCTCCCCTCAACTGTGCTTTTAGGAAGTGGAGAGAGTCATCTCTGTTCCAATGGAACATTGATAAAGAATGCCATTTAGCTCGGTTGATTCACTTAACCCGACACACACAGAGACTGCTGTACTCCGTGTCTTACTACGTCTTCTGCCATTGTGATCCACAGGGAAGAGGTCATTGACCCCAAACCACATTGAGGCACATCTACTGATTCACATTCTTGCACAAAAAGAAAAATTAAAATATATGCAGTTTTTTAGACTTAGACTTAGACTTACTTGTCATTGCTCAAAGAAACATGAGTAAAATTGGCAATGAAATATCGTTTGGCACACACAAAAACACAAGTGTGCCTTTAATTACATAATTAACAAATATTAATGTGTTGTTAGATATATATATAACTTAATATTTTCAAGCAGTCTTAGATAGTTTCAGTGATGGGACTATTGAGCAGTCTGATGGTCAGTGGGAGACAGCTATTTCTGAGTCTGGCTGTTCTGCAGTGGATGCTGTGGAATCTCCTGCCAGATGCCGACCAGATGAACAGACCATGGAGAGGATGGATGGAGTCAGAGAGGATCTGGTTTGCTCTGGCTAAGCAGCATCTGTGTGCAATGATATAGAAAGGGGGAAGTGGAGACCAAATTATCCTCTCTGCTGTCTTCACCACTCTTTGCAGGGACTTCCAGTCTGAGGCTTTGCAGCTCCCAGACCAAATGGAGATGCTGCTGGTCAGCAGACTCTCAATGGCTCCTCTGTAGAAGGTGGAGAGGATGCAAGGCAGGAGGGAAGCCCTTCTCATTCGTCTCAGAAAGTGCAGGCGCTGCTGTGTCTTTTTCACCAGTGAAGTGATGTGAGGTGTCCAGTTGAGGTTGTTTGTAATATGAACCCCCAGGTACTTAGTGCTGTTAACCATCTCCACCGCTTTGTCGTTAATGAGGAGTGGTGTGTGGTTCGGTCAAGATCTTCTGAAGTCAACATTGATCTCTTTTGTCTTGTTGACGTTCAAGAGCAGGTTGTTTATTTTGCACCAATTCACAAGATGTTGTAGCTCTTTTCTCTAGTTCACTTCATTGTTGTCCTGAATTATGCATTATATAATAAATAATGCATTCTCTGTATACCTACATATGAAAGTGTGTGGATTCACACTTTCTAACTTTAAACTCCTGTACTTTTTGTTCATCAGTTGTACTTTTTTTTGGTCAATAAGAAACTTTTCCAGTTTATTACAGTTAGTAGCATGAAAGCTGGATCAATGTACCACATATTTGTAGACAAAAGTTTGCAGTTATTTAGTCTGTTATGGTGTTTTGAAGCGAACTGTTAAAAGGGGAGTGGTCTTTATCATCCGTAACAAAGTCATGCATAGGAAAGTATCCCAAGCAGTGGTTTTCTTTTGGACATTTAACTCAAATTCCAGTACTTCCTCTTTCCTCCATAAAAACCCAATCTACCAGAGTTCTGAGAAGTGTGCTTGCTATGTTTGGTACATATTGAAGCTCCTAATATTTTTTTTATTGTCAGGCATTCCTCCTGCCACTGGTACAGGAACCCTTCAGATTCACCTGCTAGACATAAATGACAACGCGCCTAATGTGTTCCCTCCTGAAGTGGAAATGTGTGAGAAACCAGATGCTAACTCCATAAATATCACAGCCAATGACCCCGACCTGACTCCCAATGCTGGACCCTTTGTGTTTGAGCTGGCAAGTCGTCCATCAGATGCACGTCGCAACTGGACCCTCAGTCGCCTGAATGGTGAGTGCAAGATAAACTGTCTCAAGTTTCCAGGGTTTTGACATACAGTAATTTACCAGGCTGCTTTGATAGCTCTGCTCAAAGGGAAAATCCATTCTTTGGTAAAAGATCAATGGATGGAAGCACTAATTTTGGCTAAATTAATTACACAAATATTTAACACAATTTATCGCAGTTTTTTACATATAAAGGTTCCAGTCAGTGGTGATACATCTGTAAATCTGACACGCAAGAAACCTTTGCAAACAACAGCAGTTGACAACAAAGCTGCTTCTCTTGATTAAAGGTTGGACAAGTCTTGAAGAAGTTAGCCTACCAGTGATGCTATTCAATTGTAAAATAGCATCTCAATGCTAAACATGTGGCATCAGCACAGACGTGCCCAACGTTAATATCAGTGTCTACAGTCCACATTTCTGTAGAAGTTCCAGGAATGATCAGGAGTTCCTGAAAAAAGATGAATGGATAGAACAGAACTTTACACCATGTGATGGTGGAAGAACCTGAAAAACAGATTAAAAACAGGGTTTCCCCCAATGTACTATAGCCATGCTTTGCTTGCCCCACAGCAAGGCTAGGCCAGATTGCAAGCATCTCTGTTGCTCTGAGGATTCACTGGCAGAACATATTTATTCCTAAAAGATATGCTTAGAGAAGACAGGTGTATTGTTTATGCATTTAAAGCCAGACCACTCGTCTCTGCTCGTTGCCTCGCATGCTGCAGCAGCTGGATTAAGTTTTCGCCTTTAACCTTTTCGCAGAACGCGCACATCTCCTTTCACTCAAACTGGACACAGGCTGACCTGTATGGATATTTACATCAACACCCTGTGAGGAATTGGGTTTCTTTCCAGAGTTTTTGATCAAGGTGGGAGTTTAAACCCCACTTAGCTCTGGGTGCACAGCTCTACGTGATCCGCAGGAAAAACTTGTACAGAATGATTTATATTTGTGGACAAAGAATTTTGTGTGGCTTTTCCATCTCAACATGCTGCACAGCGTATGTTGAGATCCGCTGTGCTGATAAAATTGATGTATATGCTCCAGGTTGGCCGGTACATTAGTGATTAAAGAACCAGCGCTAATCTCATCATGCAGGTTCAGCCCGGTGATGAGCTTTCGCGCTCGCCTCTCAGTCACGCATCACGCTGGTTTTATATTATTTTATTATTATTTTTATATTATTTTTCCAGTTACATGATGTATCAAACCATATCAAATGCTTTGTCCACTTAGTCAGACAGAGTTAATGTGCGCAGCTGCACGGAGATGTGAGAACGTCGACTCATAAACTCGAGCAACAGTTTCTGTGGCCCCTACTAAAAACTCAACAGACACGAAATGGAAGAGCTACTAAAGTCACACTAGCGGCATTTAATTAAATCTCCCGTTTGTTGAGCATCTCTGCGCAGTGCAGCGGATTTAACTCGTCATGCAAGACAGGTCCAAGGGTGCAAGAGGTCTGGATCAGAATTTGATTTAAGGGCCACTTTTGCTGCTAAAAACATCAACACCTCTAATAGCTTTGTAGATTTATTGATGTCTGGGAGAGAGGGAGTAGTTTAAATGGCTAACCTAAAAAGCAGTACTTATAATCGCAGTTTACTCATTTGTATTTGTGAATAGAGCTCAAACTCAAAGATTAAACTCATAGCATCAGATTGTTGCTATGGTAACAAATCAAAATGAATATTGTTCTTTGAACTTTTACAAAGTAAACTTGCCAGATCCGTAAAATCTTACATATAAATGTTAAACAATTTAAATCTTTTAAATTTTAAATTAAATTCAGCAGCATTGATCATCTTAATAAACAAATATTATATTTATGTATCTGGGGTTTGTGACAAAATTTTAGCATTTATGGGCCTCTGGGGAACCATATAGAGCTGCTCAATGAATTTGGACTAAACAGAAGTGCAAATAATTGATATTCATTTTGATTGTATTTTTTGATTTGTTGTTTTTAAAACTAGGTGTGAGTTTAAATAGTGTTTCACTAACAATACCTAGTAATACTTTTACATTTTGTCCACTTAACATCTTTTAAGACAAAAACACGGTTGACCGCCGCCTCAGTGCCCCAACCACCAGGCTTAGCAAGTTTGGGAGAAACCCAGAAATATCTTTGTTTTTGAGCTCATATGTCTAATGTATTCAACAAATTAGCAGCAAAAATGGATTTTGAAATGAAAATGTTGATTATTTTATCTGATTACTTCAAAGCTACTTCAAACAACCAAACACGTCTCAGACGTGTTTGGTTGCAGGAAGTAATGCATTTACTTCCTGCAGCGACGTCATCTGCATTACATGTCGTCGCTACTACGTCATCTGTAACCCAGCAATTCAAAGCAACTCAGAAATATTAGAGAAGAAATGTTGCAGATAAGGAACTGGTTTTACTTTCCTGAAGCAGTTAGAAGCAGAGCATTCATGAAGAAACAAGTTCTCAGACGGAGTAGCCACAGTGCTCCAACTTCTGTAAAGCAAATAATCCCCAGTTTGTTAAATTGTTAAATCATCACACTCGGGCAATGGTGGGCATCTCAGTGGAAAAGTCCTTCTGTTTCTTTTATCTTTCCTCCTCATATCATATAATCTCATATTATAGGCGAGTCTGCCCAGCTTCAGCTGCGGATCAGTTCTCTTGCCAGTGGCATCTATAAGCTCCCCATTGTGATCACAGACTCTGGCAACCTGCCTATGTCTAACACATCCTTCCTGAGGGTCAAGGTCTGTCCCTGTGATCGCCATGGAGACTGTGTGGACATGGAGAAAATGATTGCTGCCGGATTGGGCACTGGAGCTATTATCTCCATCCTCATCTGTATCATCATACTATTAGGTGAGTGTCTCTTTCAAACACATTGCATATATGATCCCTGACTGGTCAAGATTATTAAATCACTTTTATAACAGTTATTTTACTTTCACTGATATGATGCAAAACTGCTTTACTGAACTAATGTCACTTCATTTTTAGAAAGATGTTCTATTCAGATTGGGCATTTATATGTTAACTTAGTTGATTTTTTGTTGTTGTTTTTCTCATAAAATAATTTAATGGTCTGAGCATCCTCTAAAAGTAGGATTCCATCATTTTTGACAGGCTCTGAAAGCACATTGCACTGGAACCAGATCTAATCAATGAAAAGTAGACAATGTAAACCACCAGTGTCCAAACTTTACACCACATGGCCTAAAACCTTTAAGATGAAGGTAATTGTAGGCCATAAAATGTAGATATTTTTTCTACTATATTTTTATTTTCTTTACAAAACATTTCCCATTCACCTTGACTACCATAATTGTCAATAATTGTAATTTGGATAAACAAAACACAATATTCTAATAAATAAAATAAAGTCTGATTTCTGTAGAAAATATAGCTGCAAATCATTCTACATCTGAAACATAAATCTGCACAGTCCTAAATGCTGATTGTCATCTGCTGCCTTTGTCTGGATTTTTCCGTGTGTTCTATTCACACAGGCCACTCATTCTTCCAAAAAACTTCTTAATCTTACTTTAGTCTACCAAATGGGGCCACCAAAGTTTTTGTCCTGGAGTAAAAATCACTGGGTGTTTGAAATACTATGAACTATGACTATTAAATAAAGGTTGATAAAAGGTAATAAAAAAAGTATTTTACCTTCTACTTTCAGAAGATTTGTAATTGTATTTGTCTTTTTCGAAAGGCAGTGAAAAATTCTTTGTAAGCATGTTTGTTTTCTTTTATAAAAGTTTTAAAACTCCAATCTTGAACTGGAAACAGAGTTTGTTCATTCTTTTGTCTACACCCTGATGTAAATGATTCCGGATCAAGTTATTTAAACTGGCTTTATTAAACATTACATCTTTGCCATTTTCAATCAGCAGAAGCTTGGCTGGATGAAACCGTGACACCATACTAATGGAGTCAATGCCGCCTAGTTATATTTAGTGCATGGGTGTGTCATGGGATACATTATTTTATGAGAGTTATATTTTGAAATTTGCCATCCTAAAGAAGAAAAACTATATCAAAACTGTCATGCATGCATGTTCATGCAGGAAAAAGCAGTTCTTCAAGTCAATCCAATCTGCTGGGTTTCCTTGAACTGGAAACATTTTGTAACAGATTGGAGGAGAACACTAAACTTGACTGCATTGTTTGATAACTAGGATCATATGGAATTTACATATGATTAGAACAGATTGATTACCTGGGTTGTGAATTGGCACTAAATAAATTGAATTGAATTAAATTGTAGAACAAAATAACTGGATTCCAAGTAAACTTGAAAATTAAACAACCATATTATTCATATATATTATTCATTCTGTACATTCTGTAAACCCATCCATCCATTTTCTAGTTTTGAAGAAAAAAAGAATGCAAGTGTATTAAAGTGGGGTCAGAAGGTGCTGGTGCCTATCTGCAGCAAACGTTCCGGGCGATAGGCGGGGTACATGCTGGAGAGGTCGTTAGTCTGTCGCAGAGCAACACAGAGACAGACAGGACCAACAACCATGCACACACACACAGCTAGGGAGAATTTAGAGAGGCAAATTTACCTGGCAGTCATGTTTTTGGACTGTGGGAGGAAGCGAAAGTACCCGGAGAGATCCCACGCATGCACAGGGAGAACATGCAAACTTCGTGTAGAAAGACCCCAGGTTGGGAATGGAACCCAGGACCTTCTTGCTGCAAGGCAACAGTGCGCCACTGTGCAGCCCCCTTTCTGTAAACCATTCCTACAAAATAATCACGTTTGAAAATGTATATTTAAGCCAATAATTTGGATTTGAATTGTTATTCAGAACTAATTTGGATCTTTCTGATTTCCAGTTGTTGTTCTGGCCAGAAATAAATTGAAACAAGTTAGAGCTCAGGAACAGTTGCTGCAGTCTGTTAGATTTTTATTTTGCCAAATGTTAAATGCTTAGATAAAAATTCATGTAAATACTGGGCCAAACACACAGAGGTTTTTTGTTTTATGAAACACTGAATCCAAAGTAATTTTAGCAGAACATTAAGACTTCAAGCTGATTTATTATGGATTACATTCTTAAAATGAAAATAGTCTCCTGCTGTCTGTTGTTCTCTTTCTCTCTACTGGGTTTCTGAGGAAGTTTAATACTTTTAGATTGCACGGCAGCACCCTGCCCCACACCAAAGATGTTCACTGAAGATTGATTTGTTTCTTACATTTAATAGTTTCCTCATCCATCTTGCCTTGCAGTGCTGGTACTCCTCTTTGTGATGTGGATGAAGAGGAGGGATAAAGAGCGTCAGGCCAAGCAACTTCTGATTGACCCAGAGGACGATGTTCGAGACAACATCCTCAAATATGATGAGGAGGGTGGTGGAGAAGAGGATCAGGTAAACACAAGCATGTCTCCGAAGAGTTTTTGCGGCGCTAGTGGCTTGTATTTTTGAAAGTAGGCAAACAGGAAAGAGGGCGAGGAGAGGGGGAAGACATGCAGCAAGGGTCAAACCCGCGACGTCCACGTCGAGGAAGAAAGCCTCCAAACGTGGGGCGTGCTAAGCCCCTGCGCCACCACAGCACACCCCATAGATTACTTTTCTTAATAATCCTGGTTAAAATACCAATTTATCTTTCCCTGAAATCAAATATTCACTTTCAAACAAAGACACAACAGAAAGCTTACAGCTGACACTCAAACACCATGACTTTCCACAGTTTGCAGTCTTTTGTCCAAAGCAAAGATTAAGAGTAGTACAAAAGGGGATCTTGAAACAGGATTAATTGCTCTCTGTTGGACAATTTTGTCTGTCTTTCCAAACAACTTCTCACATAAGCCGCTTTACATTTCTGCTGGGTAAACACTAACCCTCACACACACAACAAATTGGTATGCACAGACATCATACTTCATCCACAAACATCTCCTTCAGGATGAGGACAAAGTGGAAAGGGCACCCCAATGTAAAATCTGCCAACTCTCAATTCAGCCATAAATCTTTTCTACCTAGAATCATGTTTTATCCAAGCAAATGCAATATTTGGAATGCACTAATACAACTATAAAAGAACTTGTCTGTAACTGGTGGTGTGGCTCATTTACGGTAACTATATCAAGTTGCAAGCGAACCTGCCAGAAATTAAGCGATCATGTGTGAGATTTAAAGGCACGCAGCACACATTTTTACTTTTTCACAGGCATATGTGACATCAGTCTCACTGCAAACGTTCAAAAATGTGACTACTCAACATTTATAACCACATATAACCTGGAAAAGAAAGCAACCCATTTCATTTTCATTCACTTTAATACACTTGCATTCTTTTTTTCTTCAAAACTAGACGCCCATGCTGCCCCTTCACAAGATGCCACCCTGGGTGGTTGCGCATGTCACACATATCAGGAACTCCTTCCAGCTTCATCTTGTCACATATCCTGGGAAAACCATTTTTCTTGTGTGGTGACCAACAACTGTCACACAGTGGAAGAGACCTAAAATGACTTGTCTAGAATTCTACATTTGAGTTCTTGTAACATGTCATGTCCAGGCTAAAAGAACTCTGTTCTGGTTTTCCCACCTTGAGTCAAAGGCTACATTTTTCCGTTTTGAAAGATTATGTATTGCTGTTCAAACCTGAGTGAAAGACATAAAACCATATAAGGCCAGATAGGTGCCTAGTCTCAGTTCGGATAACATTTTCATTGGTCTTCTTCTGCTTTGTGACAAAAACTTTCAGAACCTCTAATCTGTTAAGTTGATGTACTTTCATGCCTTGGGCCACCTCTGCATTTTAACAATTTGAAATATTTAGAAACCCACTAATGTGCAGACAAGATCCAGCCAGTGACGGTTGGCGAGCCCAACTGGTTTAAAAGGAACATACAAAGAGACATACTACTGCACACTGCAAGGAGGAGTCTTTCCACACACAACAATTTAGAAGACAATAGTTCTAATATTTGTTCAATTTTGAGGGAATTTTGAGAGTTGACAAAATCATAATATATTTGTCAACTAAAAATATTGACATTAAGGGATTGTTGTAATTGACAACATTGACAAACTGCAACAGCAATTGTTATTTGAGGGTAAGGTTAAATGATAGGATGCAGACAGCCTGTCAGATGATGGGGTGATGAACGGAGTGCACCACCAGCAGCAGGAAAGAACTGAGACAGCATATGGGTTATAATTTAATACCGTACTGCAACAAAATGATTGTGACTATGAAGCTCTCATAGTAAGCAGATTATGTACTTAAACTGAGACGTTGGTGTTTCTGTTTAGTTTTTAGGATTAAAACTAAACAGTTTAAACCAAAAAAATGGTTTTTCCAGAAAACATGTTTTGAGGGCTAATTTGCAGTCACCTGATACATAGGAAGGTATGTTGTGTAATCCTAACCTGTAGATGTTCGACTCTTATTGGGCATTTAGGACTATGACCTGAGCCAACTGCAACAGCCTGATGCCCTGGAGCCAGAGTGTGTCAAAGTGGGGATCAGACGTCTGGACGAGAGGCCCCTCCACCATGACCACCAGTACCCCCTCCGCTCTGCTGCCCCTCAACCAGGAGACATAGGAGATTTCATCCATGAGGTATGCCATTTGGTTCAGAGATTGTAATGATTCACATGTTGAGGTAAACTGAAATAGTGTTTCCATCAATGTTTTTACATGCATTTTATCTGAAATAACCTTCCTCAGTTTTGTAAAAATAATTTTATACTCTGGAGGTGGTTTATGGCTTTTCTGAAAATTACCCCAAAAAAACCCCCACAAACTTGTTCATTCTCTCCTCTTCCAAGGAGAGATTGAGAAACTTGGCATTTAAGTTCTGGCATAGTGATCACGGTCTAAACCTCCAGCATGAGATGTGTGGTCAGTACTAATTTGTAACCTCTTCATCTTATTTATTACAGCCAGGTGTAGCATCAACAACTGATTGAGCCTGCACTCCAAACAAAGAGATTGAATTGCGTCATTTTAAAGGGGCAGCATTTTGTATTTTCCAGGACATAGTGCATAGTACAATCAAGTTACCCTCAGTTGTCATAATGTCTCATTATGCATATCAAATACAACTTAAAAGTAATTTAACACCTTGAAACTCTGCCTTCTGGAAGTCATCACAACATGGCTACTCATGGCTATTTTATCAGCGTTGCACTGAGAAGTAGCTCCTATAATGAGATGAGATGCTGAGTTCCGTCACGTGTTTGCTAATTGCTGCTGGCTAGGTTGAAGGAGCTGAGTGGGGAGTTGCAGTGGAGGGCTGTTCTGAGGCAGAAGCTTGGAAACTCATTGAAGGCAGCGTGAGGTGCACCCAGGCGTTTTGCACAGCTGAATGGTTACCATGAGAGACTAGAGGATTTCTTAATTTCCTATGGTGATAGATGCATGAAAGAATCAAGACAACACTCCAGGTATGGCTTTGATGAGGAAATGACATAGCATGATGTAAAGCTCAAAAGTTGATTTTACATAATACTGCCCCTTTAAAAATTAGCTCAAAATTCACTGCAGTTGGATGAAAACATAACATGAGAGGTGTAGAATAGGTGATGTTGGGGTGCTGTGGTAACACAGGGGTACAGCACACCATGTCACAAGTTCAAGTCCTGACATGGTGACCTTTGCCACATGTCTAACCCCTCTCTCATACCCACTTTTATGTCTAACTACTCTCAAATAAAAGCCACTGGGGCCAAAAAGAAACTTAAAAAAATAAATAAATAAATTGTAACCCAATTTTCAAAACCAAAGAGGCCACACAGAAACCAGTTTCACTTGCCAACATTTAGATGTTAAACAAGAAATTTACCTAGACCTTTGGGATCAATAGTATTTAAATAGTATTAAACAATAACATGATCATTGTTCATATAGTGAACTCCAATCCAGAATCACAGCATTCTGGAGGATGTAAGGAGAGGGAAAACTTTAGCTCCTTAAACTGTCTTTTGTTACGTAGCAACAACCTGTTGAGTAACTTGTGCAGGAGCAGTTTCAGGTTTCATTATGGTGCCTCATAATAAATACAAAATAGTGTGGAGAGAAAAGAGAGGAAACTGAATAAAACAAAAAAGTTACAGCACCATTTTGACAGTATTTCAGATATTTAAAACAAAAATAAATTAACCTATAATTATCAATATTGACTGATATGAAAGCCTTAAGTAGTAATATGTTTTTCAGCAATCCCGCCCAACCCTAGCTTCATGTCACAATGACAGTCTACATTCTCATTTGTCCTCTCACATGTTGCGATGTCGGACCAAGACAATAAAACATGGTGAATATCCTTGATTTTGGATTGGAGCATTCCCGACTACCCTTTGAGTGAACCAGGTCATTCACACTACACACAACAGAAATATCCTGATAATAGGGGTTCCTTAAGATTGTCGTAAAGCGAAAACCGGGACGAAAGTTGACAAAAATCTTACTGTAAGAACCCAGTATCACATTTGATACTAGCATCTGAAATCACAGGACAGGTGCCTGGCTGTAATGCATAGCTTTCAGTGCCAACTCCCCATAACTACTGTCAAGCAAAGAGCAAGAATGTTGATGATTTAGGCTAGTTTGGGACCTTAGGACATTGAAATCAGTAAATCAGTTCTGATTTCAATGGTTTTAACCTTTTGACCCACCTGCAGAATCAGAGTTCAAACAAGGAATTGGTTTTATTTTCAGATAAACAAGCAACTGACAGATCTTGATCCTCCTGGAGGATGGAAAGGGTCACATGATCAGTGGCGTCTGGAATGAGAAGAGTTAATGGTGGCCAAAAATAATTAGTCAGGGATGAAATAAGAGAGCTTACTTTATAATGATTCAGAGTGAGGCATGGGGGAAAAGATGGCCAGGGTCCTCCTGTGCGGAGAACGATTGATGATGAATCCTTAGACCAGTGCGAGGAAGGTGGTTACACAGAGTGTAACCACCTTCCTCTGATGGAGCCAGATGGAGAAATGAGGAACGGCAGAGCAAGCATGCGGGTAACTTGAAGGTAAGCCCTTCAAGTTACAGCAGGAGAAACAGTGGAACTGATTCTTCTTGGGAATCCAAGGAGACAGCCTAGAGGCAGCAAACACAAGGACTATAAAACTTCTACCAAATGCACAGGAGATAGTGAACAGTTTATAACAGATAACTACCAGAGAGACAACCGGTAAACATTAATCATCCAGCACTGAGTGAAGACTCTGCCGCTCCTTTATTCCCAGCACTCTGATGAGGCTCCACCTGTGTAGGCTGCCCATGTTCTCCTCTGAAACCTTCACTGGAAAAGACGCATCACTCGCATTCACACACGCACACACACACGGGAAACCTGACAGTTTCCATATTACCAGAGCACTCTGGAGTCAAGTAGACAATCTATCTGACAGCTGAAGATTGCCCCAAACTAAGTAAACAGTTGTTTATGATTATATAAGCCACTGAAGTATGGGGTGGAGTTTATTTTATTTTTATTTTTTTAAATAAATACAAACAATCTAATATGTCGCTCATTTTTTATGTCCTCATACAAACTGAAAGACAATATGCTGCCCCTGAAGCAACTATGTATGTGTGCTGGTGGCTTAATTTCAGGCCAAACAGGGTAATCGGCTGAATCTACACACAGAGACAGCATCTGTCCAGCCTGACCCAAATCCTCCTCTTTTCTGTCCTCCTCCATAATCCCTTCTTCCCCCTCAGCTCCTCTTACTGTCTGTCTCAACCCTTTAACATACAGCCCTCCAAATTTTCTTGTTTTGAATGTTTTTCTGTAGAACTAATGGGTCGATATGTGGTGGGTTGAGGGTGGATTGGTGTTATAATCCAAGTTGGTAGCTAAAGTGCTTCTATCAGGGGGTGTCAGTCAGTCTACAAGAGTTGTCCAAAGGGGTGTTGTGCTTTCAGATCGATATTCCATTGCTCTGCTTTGTTATGAAAGCATGAACACTGGATCTATAATTGTCTTAATAGCAAAATTGTGTCACTATTGGAATACTTTAATCCTCTGCTATATGCAGTAATATTCTGGTTGCTTCCTCAACAGCAAAATCTCATGCCAACCCAGTGGAGTTTAGGTTTATCTAATAAAAGTTGACAGTTTAATAATTGTTCATGCAAGTGTAGTAGTTTAGCTGTCAGATGTAAAGTTGAGGTTAGTACTCAAAGGATTAACCTGTGACAAGAGCCCACACACACATGATCACTTTACATCAAACCTTGTGTGTGAAGGTCTTATACTCTGGGTACTGGGTACAATGGGTTGTCTCCATTTGAATCCAGTGAGGCCTTAAAGCTCACTACCTGCCAGGCTTGTGTTGCTGTATAATTATTATATTTTAGGTTGCAGTGAGGTTTTCTTGTAAGTTTTAAACTGTACTATTTTGTATTATGGTTGCAAAGTTCTAGTGCCATTACACAACCAACATGCGACAGATAGTGGGTGTTTCTGCAGCAACACAACAGGCAAGGTGTCAGGCTGGAGAATTTAATAGCCTTGTGAATTAAAAAAAAAAAAAACCTCACCATAGAGTCATTCCTCTCTTTGGCAAGCGACTGTTACAATTAAATGAAAGAAAGCAAATCTTAATAACACTATTTAGTCACAATATTGGGGGAGGTATAAATAGTGTAAGAATGTGAATCAAATACTTACCGTATTTTCTGTTGCTTTGCCAAGTCTTTTTCAGTCTCCTTCTGCCTGCTAAAAGGGGTAGCTTACTCTAAAGCCATTTCCATAGCAACACACCAAGTTCCCTGGATGCACATTTTTCTTACTTCTTTGTGGATTCTTTCTTTTCAGGGCCTGAAGGCTGCAGACCATGACCCCACAGCTCCCCCTTACGACTCTCTGTTGGTGTTTGACTATGAGGGGAGCAGTTCCACTGCTGGCTCCCTCAGCTCCCTGCACTCTTCATCAAGCTGTGGAGACCAGGATTACGATTACCTTGGCGACTGGGGGCCACGTTTCCGCAAGTTGGCCGACCTGTATAGTGGAGGAGATGACTAGCATCATCCGCCCTCCACTAATGGATCCCATCCTACTGTCCTTGCTGCAAGGTTTAGGTGGTGGGTGGGTTAAAACAGAAAATATTGGATTACATTTGGGTTTTTGCTCAACACTTCTGTATTTCAGTGGACCAGCTTGTTTCCGGGATCTGCTGCCTCTTGAGGGCCATCAATGACAGCAATGGACGATGGTGACTCTTGGCCTAGCAAGGCCTCCCACTGATGAGCGTCAATGGGCTGGATCTGAGAGTTAGCTGTTGTGCTTCTAAATGTGTGAAGACTGAGCTCTGGCAGCCATACTACAGATACTCGCTGACACTTGAGTCTTACAGTACAGCAACACTGGGGTAAAATGTGCCTTTTTGTGCATTGTTTTGATTGTGTTCAACTTACTATGTTAATTTAAAGTTCCTTAGGATTTGCAATAGCAACTACAGGGGCATATCCCATTATGAATGTGTGTGTATTAATAACCCCCTTTATTATTTGTATTTATGCGTGTGATGGTATGCGCGCGTGTGTGTGTGGGTGTGCATGTGCGTGAGAGAGACAGAGGAAGAGAGAAAGACAGGGACTGTGAATCATTTCTATGACACTGATAAAATTATTTAAAGGAAAAAGTCAACTTGGGACGTCTTGGATGATTTTACCAGCAAAACTTGGCTTTACTGTGCAGCCCTGTGTCCTAATAGCTCTGAGGAAGCGCTGCAGGGTATTCATGACAACATAATAATATTCATTTGCTGTTGGGTTTTTGTTTTGCCTTTTTTTAGTACTGGCACTGTTTAAAAGCATAATCTTTTTGTATTTATCTGTTAATAGAATGATAAAAAAAAATCATCATATGAGTGAAAGTATTTGCACCAAGATATTTCTATACACCATATATAGACAGACACAAACACATTTTTTTCTCACTATTTGACATTAAAGCAGATAAAACCCTTAAAGATGAAAGACAGTTAGGATTACCAAAATTATATCTGTTCTAAGATCAGTTAGTGGATTTTTACCTTTCTGTAGACAAGTTTATAGAAATTTTCTTAGGATTTTGGAAAATAGCATCTTAAAAATGTATGATTTGGGTCAAATGTTTCCATTCCAAAGTGTTCCTCATTCGTCCAGAGAGAAAGAGGAAACTGAACCAGGTTTGAAGACTGCTCTGCTTACCCAATTATCCATAGGATAATTATGCATTATCCATAGGATTACCATCAATGCTTTCATAATGGCCTCATTAAAGCAGTGACTTGGGGTCCTTTAGCGACTTTGCAACTTGTTTGGCAACATGCCTTTGGACATTGTTCACTTGGAAGACCCCAGTGGTCATGGTCCCAAACTTCAGCTCCCTTGCTGATATCTTCAGGTGCTGCTGCAAAACATTTACACAATGTTCTTTCTTTCATTCATGTTACAAAGTGCATCACTCCCTCCTGCAGTAAAACACCCACACAACATGATGCCATCAAACCCAGCACTTCACAAATGAGATGATGTTCTCTGGCTTGCAGACTTTCTCAGTCTAATAATGTTCATTAGGGCTGAACTCTTCAGTCTTAGTTTAATGAGACCACACCTTTCCAGAAATGTTGATCTTTGACCCAGAGTGCATTTGCTAATCCAATCTGGCTTTTTGGGCTCTCTTTAGAATAGTGGCTTTTTCTTTAAGTGGCTTTTTGATATACTTGTTACCTGTTTATCTTTAGAGCATAGAACCCATCTCTTCCTTATCAGGACGATGGTTTGACCATTCCCATGGTCTTTATTTTTGGTTGAACAGATGAACGTGTCTCCTCCAGGCATCTGGAAACTGCAAGTCTTTCTGATATCATTGCTGATTTTCTAGTGATTTCTCCCTGTTGTCAAGGAAAGAAGGGTTGTTTGAAGTGACACCTTAAATACATACACAGGGTTTGGCTCTATTTAACTCAAATATTAACAAATAACATATCCAAAGCCAAAAAAACCACAACCTTGTCACTTGGGTTTACTTCCACATTATCCAAAGGCATGATAATCTGAGGCTGACAGGCAATGTATGAATGTTTTGCCTTTATTTTACCTTGGGCATACGGTCGCAAAAAAGTCAGCATGAGTCCTGTAGTGGTCGTAGTCAGTTGGCAGGAATGTTTGACTTGAAATCTTGTTAGTGTGATATGTGGTGACTCTAGTCAGACTCTCGTTTGCAAGACTGTAAGGGTAACCAATCCTACACAACATCAGCTGCAGTCAAACATTTTTCAATTTTCAGGCCTGGACGTAGTTGGTTGGTGAGAAGTAACCACAGAACCAACCAGTGATGAGTGTTGCTGATAGAAAACACTCAGCAACACTGAAAAAAAGAGACTGAAACACGACTTCAAATCGGAGTGTTTTTTTTTTATATTGTGATGAAAAAGAAAAGGCAAACAACAAAAATAAGGAATAGAAATTTCAAAATAAAATACACTAAATACTGTACAGCCATATTTAAATAGATCAAACAAGTCAGATATTGAGCAAACAAATATGCTCTTAAATTAAAGTGGCAGTAATTGATATAAAGGGGTTTTTAAGTGCAACTTAATTTAAAGAATTGAAATCTTAAAAAACATATTTCCCAAAAAACTAATTTTACAATCTGAAATTCAAAACTTATTTGTGGTATCCAGTCCAAACCTCATTGTTGTCTGTTAAGATACAAATTAAAACATATTTAGAAAAAAATCCAACATTAAATCATTCCAAAACCCTCCAACAGCATGAAAAAACATAAATGTTCCAAACTCTCAAAGTATTACAAATAATACAGGCAACACATCATCAAAATCACACTTTGATTTGATTTTCGGAATAACCTTAAAGTGTTTTAAATTGCAACACATTAATTTTGTAGTGGACTGGAACAGAATTCAACTCTGAAATGGTTTCTGTTCACAGGCTGTGGAGGATTAGATTTTTATGCTGAAAATCTAAGTTATGCTTAAATTTTCTTTTATTTTGAGTCTTTTTATTTATATGTACACAGTTTTAAAATTCTTGAAAATTGTATAGAATTTGAGTAACAGTCAACGTCTCATATTACATGATGTAATTATTATTCTTGACCACCAGATGGGAGTGTCTGCAAAGTTTTTACTGTCCATTTATGGTTAAATTCTGGCCCAGAGGCTGCAGATGAGTTGATAAATCCTGTCAGCTCTCAGCAAGTACAGCTGAAGTGTGTGATCCTCAGTCTTTGAGTGAGGAAAAAGGAATCTGCTGAACTCAGTCGGTTATATAGTGTGAACTTTAAGTCTTTTCAAAATTAGAAGATTGAAAGCTGTGCAGTGTGTGTCCTGCTTTTGTAGACCTCTACTTTTGCAGAAATAAAAAAAACATCAACAAAACTATATAATACATTCTTTGTTGTGTTATTAAGCACATAGAAATTATTTTTGGTAATCCCAACAAACCTAAAACAGTCAGATTTAATGTCACAGTAAGAAAAAAGGTGTGTATGCTAGCCTGCGTTTAATCACATATTTTAAAAATCTAGATCAGTTAGGATTCTAACATCAATTGCAGAAAATAAAAATGTGATTCAGAAGTGAAAATTAAAGAGCAAATATTAAAGAAGTTCTGCATGTGATATTTAAGTTACAGGTATTTATTTGAACATCAGCAGTTCAGTCAACACCAACCGAATTTTATGGAAGATCAAATAGACATAATAAGAAATAAAGCATAAATATATATTTAGTATTTCCTTGTCCTTACACATGAGTTTCCATCAAGAAATGAATAAATTTTCCTTTTTATTTCCCCTGGACATGCAACTGCGCGAGACGTAAAGTTTCCTCTGAAACGCCCCACAACTTGTTACGCAGTGACATTGGTTAAAATTCAATAGTTCTGTAGAGGAGCTGAACATAGAAGGCAGCTCTCCTCATTAACATAAAGATGAACACAGAGAAGCAGGAAAAGGACAAGTAGAAACAGAACAGGAGGCAACGACAAAAGAAGGAGGGCTTGGAAAAGACGAAACAAAATACTTGACAAAAAAGCATGTTTATGGGAAATGAAAAAGAAAATGTTTACATTTATTGACGGAAACGGATGTGTAAGGACAAGGAAACACTAAATATATATTTGTGCTTTTATTTCTTATTATGTTAGGTTTGGTCCTCCATAGAATTTATGATTCTTCTGTGTTTGAAGAATCTCCATCCGATGAACAATAAGAGTAAACAGAGTCACTGTAGAGAGACCCAGATTAAATTTATATACAAAACTTGGCCTTCTTAAAGTCATGCTACATCAGTGCTTCCTTCTGGCTACTCAGAAGCATCCTTATAATTGCTGACATCATACAGGCAGTGTATGTTTTTCCCCAACATTTCACACACATATAGCTGCACTCCAGCAGCTGCATAAACCAGATGATTTCCTGCTACTCAGATTTTTCTCTTCAAATACATTTGAAAATTGTTTCATGGAAAACAAATCCGCCTCTAAACCAGGAACAAACTTCTTGAAACAGCTTAGCAGTGTTTTGTTTTCCAGGATATTTTGATCCAAAATCTCCCTGTAACTCTAAGGCAAGCAGAGAAAGGGTTTTGGTTTGACTCAAATGTTCATTTGTCCTCCTAAAGGAGAATTAGAAAATAGTATAAGATGAACTTACTTGCAGTATGAAGAAGAACATACAGAAAAAAGATTACAGTCTTAACTGATGAAATTTCCATTTATGCAAGGAACAAATATGAAAGCAAGAAACATTGTTGATAAATTGAACCCAGTCGTAATAATAAAAATATATTAAAAAGCTTTTTTGCCAGTTTGATATTCCAGAGCACTGAGAAGACTTATTCAGTATGGGTGGAGCTTAGAAAGATACTGTGTTTTATATCTTTCTCTCTTCAAATATGTTTGAAAATGATTATATCTTTTGTATATATATCTTTTGTTTTGTTTAATCAGAGTGTAACTTTTACAGTTGATCACCAATAAAGGGTGCCATCAGTGCAAGTTTTGCACATGCTGCGGTGAATCACACTCAGAAATGGCAACGTTTCCTCTGAAGATGATTTGCCTTAGTGTTCTCTGATATTCTCCAACTGGCTACTTACTGTAAGCTGAAATCTGTACAAACTATTTTTTTTCTTGTGATGTTCCTTTGGTTGTGATCTCTTACAATGACATGCTTATATTCTGAATCCTTGTAAATGTCTAATTTGGATCACAGATTAAAATGTTTTTGCATGTTTTTTATCTTTTCATCCTATTACTAGAAGTGTTATCTTGATTTTTTTTTTTTTTTTTTTTGCAATATATGGATTCAAACCTATAACTGAAAGAGTTCTGTAAAATTGAAATCCCTATTGGCCATTTGATAAATTGTTGGATGTTTACTATCCCAGCATCTGTGATTCTACCAATGATCCAAGAACCTCGAGCTGCGCAGTCATCCATTATAAAAAAAATTAGGAAAACAAATTGCATTTCATATTAATCCAAATGTGGGACTGTTATAGTTGTGGCAGTTACTCTTTAACCTATCTTTTCCAGAGCAGATTCTGATCTGTTGTATTGGATATGTATTGGACCTGTCTCCATCATTTCTGTGGATAAAGGTAAACCTTCTGAGATTCTCCATTTTTCACTTCTTTCACTGAGATAAAGCCTTTTTGGTCCTCTCAAATGCAGCTCTCATGAAACCCCAGATTGGCTCTTGGCTCTAGTTTCACACAACAAGAACTGTTGATTTTCAACATTTCTGAGGGGGGAGATACCAAATAAACTTCCAATACAGGACTGCGAATCCACAGGTTCTTCATTTTTCTCTTATTTTGCTGATATAAAGCCTTTTTCATCCTTTCAGCTGCAGCTCCGAATCACAAGATGTAGATTTGGTTCTAGTTTCAAATAGACGGAGGCCTTGTTTTTCAGCATTTCTGAGCTGTTACATAGTAAAAAAGTTAATTTGGTCCTCTCAGAATAAACCAGGTGGTAAACTGGGGTTAGACGCGAGTAGGAGATGATGGTTTGGTGTTGGAGCTTCCAGAACATTTGGATCGGTGGATTCCAGTGGAAATAGATCTACTGTTGATTGATTCCACTTCAAAGACAGCAGGTTGAAGTCCTTCTTCTCTCAAATACTGTGTCTGCAGGGTAGAAATAAGAACCTTTCTTATGGAATGACTCAAATCTCTCATGCTCCATCATAGAGCCACTCAGCTGTAGGACTGAAGATCCATTTCACTCCCTTCAGTGACGATGCATCAGAGATCTTTTCCTGATTCCAATCTTTCGTAGTTGTAGTTGCAGTGGTGTGTGGACTCGCGTTGGCGTCCCAGCTTTGCAGGAAACTGTTGTCTTTTTTGCTGACAGATATTATTGGCTGCCAAACAAACTAAGTCGCTGAGCAGCTGAATAAGAAATCATTGTTAATGCACCAGTAGATCAAAACACAAGTCAAAGTGTTGTGTGAATACTATTGCTCATTGCTCTTTACAGGTTTCTTTGAAAAAATATTTTTAGTTATGTATAATTTTCTTTCTATTTCACAATTATATTCCAGTTTGTTAGTCTTCCATACTAAATTACAATTAAATATGTGGTTGTAATGTGACAAATTATGAAAATATTTATGAATACTTTTGCAAGCCACTGTTTGTTGATAACAATATATATCTACTATATGAGCACAGGCCACTCCAAGTCAATGAATCATTCTACACATACATTAGTGAATGGGTGAGAATTTCATTTAACTTCAAATTTGGGCCACAAAGATGACAGGATGCAACTTAAGTGCAGACTCTGACTCAGATTTACATTTGAACCACAATAGCAAGTCTGCTAAAACCATTTTAAAACTATAATGTAACTAAATATTTGTAGAATAAAGGATTTGTGTCAACAGAGGCACAAACTAGTGCATGCAAAAAATTTCAGTAGGCTAGAATGACGTAGTGATGAGAACAGAGACGTTAAAATGATCAGGCTGATCCGAAGTGCTGCTGCTGGACTCCTGACCAACATGAAGGAAATGGAGTCCCCTGTTTTTGGAGTTTTCCATGTCATCAATATTGCTTCAACCACTAAGCGACTGAAAAAGTAGATTCAAACAGAGGCTGCCATTTATTTTATTAATATTGATTGTATCAGTAATGGTAGAAATAGTGGAATGGCTTTGTGCCTTTCCACCATTAGAACACTGCTGCTGATCATTAGAAATTGATTTCTAAAACACAAAATATGGATTTATTCATTTGTGGTCAACATACAAGTTTTGAGAATTTAAATGAAACACCTACTGAAGGACACATACAGAACACATTTTAGACAAGCTGCTGTGGAACTAAGAGAAAAGTTTTGATGATCTGGTTTATTACACCTGGATTTTTTGCACTAACAGCCAATTTGAACATGCAATCATTGTTACTTTAGTGTTAACCTTTCTGTCGAACACACCAGAAGAGAACAAGAAAGAAGCTCATGCAGTTACATTAACACTAAAATAGAACCATTGTGATGTCTGCCACTCTTTCTAGTCCATGAGAAATCTTTACAAGAGGTGAAAGCATCCTGGACAGTAAAGCTCATCCTTCCTAGAGTCTCAGTCAGTAGATGGAGGCTCCTGGGCTTCCCGATTCACTGACACAGGGAAGAAAAACAAAAGGCATTGTTAAAGCATTTATTTCAAATCTAGCTGTATTTCAGTTAAGAATGTAGACATAGCAATACAAAGTCATCTTTTACAGTTCTGTAACAATTAAATACCAATCTATTATTACCTTCCTCTCTAGCTTTCATCCGGGCAACAAAGTTGTAGCTTTTATTCCTTCTATAGTTCTCATATGGATCATCTAAAGACACTCCAACGCCTTTGTACTGGTCCCACTTATCCCTAATATCCCCCCCTTTGATGGGGTCCTGGATACCTTGTTCTTTGGCCCCAAGGCCACCAGAACCGCTCCAACCTGGAGCCAAAATACCACAGAACAAAATCTTTTAGAGCTTCCAGGAGAGAAAAGCTGCCCACTGTAAGCTGTACTGGTAGAAAAATGGAAATATTTTTTTTGTACAAACAGAATTGTCTTTTGTAGTAAACAGAAATGAATAAGCATACCCATCTTTAATAACAACTGGTGGCCCTTATTCTCCTCCCCTAGTCTGGTGTCTCCAGACATTTTAGATGATGAGCTGCCCAGCCCTGCAGTGGACCTGTAGTGAGAAACAGAGACTGGTACCTGCATCATTCTGTGGCACATACTGTGAAGAAAAGTGATGACAGACAGGCAGGGAACTCACGAAGGAGAAGTGCTCCGGGATTTAGGACCACGACGGCGCTTAGTAGGAGAATTAGAGTGGGATCTGGATCTGGAGCCGGAGCGGCTCCGAGAAGACCTGGAGCGGCTCCTGGACCTGCACACAGACATATGTACACACATATATGTGTAGGTACCTATAGATGTAAAGTTAGGTAGTTACTTTGAAAAAGTAACTTTAATCAGATTACTGATTTCTCCTTGAAAAAATAACTTAAGATTACTGATCACTTGATTTGGAAAGTAACTAAGTTACTTTATTAGTTACTTTCAACAGCAGTTGATAACCCTCTGCCACCTTATATATAAAAATTACATTGAGCTTTGCCAATACTTATTTAATTCCAATTATCATGGTGACATCAACAATGTTATAAAAAGCATTAAGCTTTATAATGGAGGAGATTGCTTAATGTTACAAAAGTTAAAAAAAAAAAAGAAAAAAAGCCTTAAGTAATTTGTGTGTTTTTGTGTGTTCCACTATTATCTGTCCACCTGCAGCTCCATCTGCAGCT
>VMRN01000061.1:2393122-2406151 GCA_010277015.1 Poeciliopsis turrubarensis
GCAGCTCCACCTGCAGCTCCACCTGCAGCTTCACCTGCAGCTTCACCACCCACATGGCCCCCCGCACATCTTTTACGTTTATTGCACTGTTCATATTCGTCTCGATGTTTTCAGTTTTCTGGAGCGTAATGCGAAGATCGATGTCATTCACAGGTAATATAAATATATTTATTACCTTGACATTAAGAAAGAAACAGCTGGACAGAACATCTGGTAAATGATGGAGAGGGAGAGCCTGGATAAAATGACCTGGTTGTCAGATAAAGTCTAGGGCTTATTATGCATCTCTGCTGTTTTCCAAGCTCAAATGAGCAACTTCACTTTCAAAAACCAGCTCAAAAACTGTGGCCCACCACTCATTCAATTTGGAAACAATTTCAGAAAAAACAAGCCCAACCTGCTTATAATAATTGGACTCAAAATAGTTCCTGTTTTTCCAGTAACAAAATGAGCATCTCCCTCATCCCTCCATTCTTTACGTTTCTGTCAGCTGCTGCTGTCGCACAGAAAGATGCAGAGAAAATAAAGTTGCATTACTAAAGAAAATGGTGACACAGTGATTTGAAAAAGTAACTTTAATCTTATAACTGGATTTCAAATAGCAATGCGTTTGATTATTTGCTATTGAGAAAAGTGGTCAGATGAGAGTACCGTGTTACTGACATCACTGTCTATGTGGGTACCCACTCACACAGAGAGATATTTCACAGCCATCTACACTGAATATCACAAACTTTATAGATTTTGAATTCAGACGTATTAATAAAATTCTATAACCTTCAGTATTTTACAACCTTGGTTATTTTCTCAAGTCTTTTTCCTGAAGAGGTTTTACATTAAAATATTTGGAAGGGTTTATGTTACAAACTGCCGAGTTAAGTTATCACAGCTGCCCAGGATTGTTGATTAATCACAGATTTTGTCTGAATGAAGCAGAAGTACTAAAAGAGCTCTCTTTTTTTTTCCCTCCATTCTTGGAGTCAGAATCGGTCCAGAGTCCAATTTAATTAAACTCTACAAACACAAGATTACTAAGAAATTAATTTGAAAACACTGTAAGCATCATTTGTGGGGAGTTGTTGTTTATCTTTTTTCATTTAATCATAAATGAAGCATTTGTGGATGGAATGTGATCAGGATCAAAAGCTAATGCTGTTAATACTGACATACTTCAATCTATCCATGGTCTCAATATTGATACAGATCAGTTTCTAGTCATAATCTTGAGTGTATCAGGTGTATGTGTGCATGTACCAGGTACATGATGAATTGTGGGGACCATTTTCCTGACATATATTATGTTGTGGGGACCCAAGCTCCTTATAGTGTCTAAAGCCTGGTCCCCACAAGAGGACATGCTGTTTTTGGGTCTGGGGTTAGTTTTTGGACTATAATGTGAATTGAGGTTTGGTTAGGGTTAGGTATGTAATGGTTAGGATTAGGTTGTAGAAGTCAATGGAAAGTCCCCACAAAGTTAGCATGACAAACATCCGTGAGTGAGTGTGTGTGCGTGAGTGAGATGCGAGTGTTCATACCTGGATCGTGAGTAGGAGCGGGATCGGCTGCGAGAGTGAGATGAACCAGAACGTGACCTCGAGGACTTTGAGGAGTGAGAGCTTGAGCGAGAAGAAGATCTCCTCCTGCTGCGAGAGCGACTCCTAGAGCGACTTCCACCATGACCACTGAAAGGAGGGAAAATACATAAAAAACAAATACATATATTCATCAAGACAGAAGTTTGACAGCATGAGCAAAAATACCATTTAAGACAAACAGGATGGTTAAGATTTGTTATCCTTTTTTGATTTTAGAAAAAACAATTACATTGTTGCATTACTTTAACTTTAGTTTAACTTTAAGGTTTCATTGTGTAGGAGCTGAAAAGGTAGAACAGAGATTGTAATCCGGAAGAGACCCACCTGTTCCTCTTCTCCTGTTCCTTTTTTCTTCTAGCTCTCATCTTGGCTCTGAAGAACTCATACAGGCCATTCTGCTCCCAACCTTCACTGGAAAAGAAACACACTAAACTCGCTGAAAGGTTTTCTTCACGGAAAGTCATGCTTATTTTTAGAACACCACTCATACATAAAGGATAATTGAGAATGCTTTACTTCATTGTATTTACTTAACCCGATTACATTTATGACTCTTTCAGCTGATCAGTAGGAAGCTGAAAGGGGCTGAAAAGATTCCAGCGGTAAGAGAGAAAGTCAACTTCGCTGAGTCTAAGAAGCTCCATTTCACTGTAAAGTCCAGTTGTGTCTCTGAGTTGGCCGATCGGTTCATATTTTGAAAGAGGGAGATTGATGCATCAGGAAGGAAAACTGAGAACTGTGAGACCAAGATGATAATTTGGTCATATATTATCTGTTGTACCAGGGGATGGCTGTAGGGGGCGACAGCATTGAGTGCAGTCTTGTGAATGGAAACCAACAGAGGTCTACTTGTAACTCAATAAGGACAGATGTTAAGCAGTCCTAATTTTTATTTTTCTGCTGAAGGACTGTGGGTAAGATACATTGCGTTACTTCCTGTTTTTGCTGTTGGGCATGGTGGATTTTTTTTTGGTCTTTTAAAATGATCGAAGGTTTCTTCCCTGTGACATTTCTGACTTTACTGTACTTACCTAACAGATAAGTACAGTGAAGTACTTACTTTGTGTACTTTATGTTTGGAGACCCTTCATGGTTTACTTGAAGTCCTCTCAAAATCAAAGCTAAGACATACATACCTGTTTCGAGGTCGATCATGTGAAGGAGGGCTGTAGAAAGCCTCAACAGCAGCTAGTAGCCGATCACTGGGCGGCATAGGAGGGGGTAACCTAATGTCCTTAGGGTCCAACGGTTTATAGTCACAGTCTTCAAGCTGTGTAAAAACAGCACAAGGATTGTGAGTTAATCCATTTTTCTGTACAACCCCAAGGCTCTAGTCTTACATGACCTGATTATCAAAACAGCCTGATTATCAAAGCATCCATTTCCTGGTCTGAGGTACAGCTATCTGCTTATGATGGAGTAAGGCCGGTCTAACAGGTTTTTGGTTTGTGTTTTAAATACAAGTAAAGTTGTATGAGAATAAAGTCATAATTTTATGACAACTGTTCACCCCACTGGATTAAAATGAAGAATAATGAGGGTCTTGGAAAGTTATAATTGCTATAAGGAAATATTTAATCTTTTAACACATCAGAATCAAATTATCACCTGCAGGACTTTGAAACGACTGTTTAAAGAGCTTTTTATTTAAAAGAAAGAACTAGATTTGCAGAGCTGGTCACATCACAAATCATTCTAATGAAGCTTTATTTTCATTAGAAAATAAAGCTTCATTAGAGCTTTATTTTCTCAATTTTTGCTCATAATTATGAGCAAAAATTATGACTTTTGCTCATAATTTAACTATTTTCTTCTGGCAATATTGCATTTTTCTTCTGTTGATATTAAAACTATTCTGCTGATATGACTTAGTTCTCATAATATTATGACTTTATTCTTGTATTTGAAAAAAAAAAAAATCTTTTAACCTGGTCATAAAACGCCATTCAGTATGGGATCATACTTGCTTTACTGACCTCTGCCGCCTTTTTCTTTTCACTGTCAAACCTCTCCATCTCTCTGTATGACAGTAGATATATTTCTAAACATCCGCGCTTGTATCCTCAGCTCTGCTCTGCTCACAACAGTACTGTGTAGACCATTTCTACTGGCTTGAAGAGTAGAAATATATCTACAGAATTCTGATATTAAAGTTTGTGGATTAGTTTGAACACGGTGGCCACCTAGTAAGTTATTGTACGAAATATAGGTACCGATTTGTTTACTTGGTGTCGATATCTGTATCGATATTGGCAACTTAAACTGAAATACTTGTACTCTGTCCAGAAAAATATGGGATCGAAACACCCCTTCTTATTACCACTGTCCCAAATTCAGAATCAACTTACATACCTTGACCAATGGAGCCATTAGACCTGCTGGCAGGTCAAAATAGGGTACGTTTGGAACCAGACTTGGGTCATCTTGAACGGGATGCTGTCGATGGCGCATGTGAGGAGAGTGGCCATTGAAGCCATGTTGAGGTGGGCCAAACTCTGGGTGTTGGCCCGTACCCCACGGAGGATGATCGGCTCCTATAGCTGGTGGAGGCATTCGTTGGTTGGGGTGGTGGTGAAGTGGAGGACCAGGCATATCTGCCAAACAGAGTTTATTTTGAAATTAGTCAACATAATTACAAAGATATAGAACAAAAGAGGTAGAATTACTGTCACTGACCTCCAGGATATTCTCCTCCCTGAGGATAGTCAAAGCGATGTGAGGTGTAAGGCGGTCTGTCATAGTGATGTCTGGGAGTAAAGTCTTCCTGCACAAAGCGAGGTGGGAATCTTCCAAAATTGTGAGGGGGTGGTGGGAGCTGGTTAAATGGGGGGGGCTGCTGGTGTGGAGCAAAAGGTCCTCTGAAATGGGGAGGTCTCTAAGAATGACAACATGAAATAACTGTTACTTAAAAAAAACAACAAAAAAAAACCAGCAGATATAATACCAAGGCCAACAGAATTCTGCTATTAAAGGTTAAATTATAACCAATTGTGCCATTGTGAAAATAAAACCTGCTACATGCACCACAAAGTGCCAAAAAACAAAGCTTAAAAGGTCAAAGGGTGTCAGTGAAAAGTAAGACTTTTTTCTGTAACTCTGCTAGAATCCCTTGATAAGACTCTGCCTAAAAGCATTCTCCATTCAGGCAGATTCCAGGAGCCTCATGTATAAAAGAGTGTGCAGTTTTCACAATAAATTTGGCATACTGACAAATTTAGAAAAATGTGGTGCACAAAAAAATTCAGATGTATAAAGTTGTACGTACACAGATACCTGCTCACCATTTCCTTTATAAATCTTAATTTGAGGGAAATGGAGTGCAGCGGCTGGTCCGCCCTGTCGCCACATACATATGTAAATTTGTATAAATACCTGGAAGGCTGCCACCATTTGAAGCAATAACCATGGCAACGGTCCTTGTTTGCAGCAGTATAAGTACTTGTTATAATAATGGTCAGTCCATTGTTATAATAATAATTATATATTTTATTTAAAAGGTATTTTCAGGGAACATAAGGTAAATTCATTAAAAATAAAAATAATTAAAAATAATAATTTTTTAAGAATATTCCCAGTAGAAAAAAAAGAACATAAAGAGACCCAAGTGTAAATGCTTGTTTGAACATCAGAGCGTTCAGCCGGGATATAAAGACAGATAGCATGCCAGAGTCCATTGCGGTGAGTGAGGAATGTGGAATTTTATTAAATGGAGGACTCGTGCATAAGTTGCACATTTACAGAATGGAGATGCTTTCTGTCCATAAAGGCGTATTCATAAAGCTGGCGGCTCGACTCAAGGATGACTGTCTCGACCTGTCAGCAGCTCCAGCTGGACCAGTAATGCATGCTCCTTCTGCGCAGAGCTCCAGGGTGGTCAGTTTGGCCAATCTAAACGCTAATAAATCATAATCAAAATTTCCCAGCAGATCAATAGTCTAAATAAGTGTAATTAGGTAAATTTTGCCGCTTTTTAGTTTGTTATTGTCCACAGAAAAAGTTTACGTGGCTGCTGCACATTTTCACATCAAGTAAAAGGTTTGCGTACAGTTACACAAACTTTCACCACGTTCATTTTTATACATGCTGTCTTGTGCATAGAATATGGCAACACACATTTTTTCTGCGTACGCATGCTTTATACATGAGGCCCCAGAACTCACTGACTAAATAGCATACATTTAACAATGTTTGTACGGTGACTTAAAGGAAATGGAACCAAAATAAAGACAATACATACCTGCATTCGTGGTGGAAATGGGGGCTCTCTTTGGCCCCAGGGAGGCTGATCAGTCTGGTTCCCCCAGGGGGGTTGCTGATCAAATGAATTCCAAGATGGGGGACCCATCTCAGAACCTCCTGGCCCACTCCAGGGGCCTCCATCTCTTGGAGGACCTCCAGTCCAGTTTCCTGGGTCTCTCTGCTCGTTCCACATTCCCTCATGACTGTTCCACGGAGGACAGGGAGGTGGGGGCTGGTTTATGTCAAAGGGAGGCTGGGGAAACAGACAGTTTTCTGATGTGTCGCATTACTTCTATGCTGATGCTTATTTACAATATGATTATTTTAATCTGCATAACAGGTGTGACGGCCCTGCGGTGCGGTCCTGTGTGTGTGTGCTATGTGGCTGTGTCAATTAAGGTCCTCAACGGTGGGAGGTGCTTCCATTACACGGCCACCTGGACGGTATATAAGGACACCCATAAGTTACACGTATATAAGTTACACCCATTCCTGGGTGTAACTGGCTGAATCAAGTACCATACACATACGGCCCGGAAATCCAGGCCCAGATAATTTCCGTACTGCTTGATGTGGAGGAACCAGGCTGAAGGAGCATGGGTCGATCACATCTTGGACTACCGCCTATTGCTCCTAGACAATTTGATTCTATAACTACTCCCAGGACTCAGGTCCTGGGAGTAGTTATCATTTTTAGTACAGAATTTATAGTTAAGTGAACTTAAAACAAAAAATCAGCATCAATGTAAAATTCTAAATATATTGAAGGGCTCATGAAAATATTTTCAAAAAATTTACTACCAAGTCAAATTCTGATTATTACCTTTTACTGATCTGAACTAAAACTGATAAAGATTGTTTAAGACTTGTTTTTTTGGATGTTATTTGAACGTAATGTTTCATCTGTTTTGTTTTAGGTTGCTTCATATCATTGCCAGGTCTCTATGATAAAAATCTCATTTTGAGTGAGACCTGGCAATGATCAGCAGTAGCACATTAATCTCAGTGATGACTACCTGCTTAAATCAAAGTTAACCAGGTGCTGGCCATAAAATTAGAATATCATAAAAAAGTTGATTTAAATCAGTAATTCCAGTGAAAAAATGAAACTTGTTTATTATACTTGTTCATTACACAAAGAATGATATATTCCAAATGTTTATTTTGTTTAATGTTGATGATTTTTTACTGACAACTCATGAAAACGTCATTCTCGATATCTCAGACAATTTGAATATTTTAAGAAGGTTCAATATTGAAGACACTTAGTGCCACACTTTGATAAGCTAATTAATTCAAAACACCTGCAAAGGCCTTTAAATAGGCCCCAAGTCTAGTTATGTAGGCTAAACAATTATGGCTACATTTAAAATGTATTGGAGATTCACAAAGAGTGGACTGCAGCTGGAGTCAGTGCTTCAAGAACCTCTGCACACAGATATTTTCAGATTTTAAGTATTATTCAAATTTTCTGAATTTGAGTTTTTCATTACTTGTCAGTAATAATAATCAATATTAAACAAAATAAACATTTGAAAAATATCAGTCTGTGTGTAATCAACAAATATACAAGTTTCACTTCTTTCAATGAAATTAATCAAGACCCCACAACTGTTTTACTCTGTGCACTGTCCAGCTGGGTTGCACTGTGTCCTTTTACAATTTTTTTTTTTGTGTGGTTTTGAAAAGATCACCATCCTTCCCCACAGCTCTTCCTCACTGTCTGATCACGACATTTGCAGAGTTCCTGAGCAAAGTGCGAAGACCCCAGTAACTGGGAAGGTTTATTCAAGCAGGGTCGCGCTGACCTCGCTTTTAACTCTTGGTTTCCCGCTGTCTGACCGTGACATCTACCGTGCTCCTCACGCCAAGACCGCTGGAGGTTAAACCCGAACCAGGTCCAGATAATTGATGGTTTTGCATCTACGTTTTTAATGAGCTCTTCCTCATCATGCTGCAAATTCTTCCCCCTGGCTCTGTTTTGATACCAGCTGATTACATCATCAACTAGCAGATCTATATTGTGGCCTCTATCATTTCTACCATACTGAATATATTGTACATTCCTAGCACGCACATATATGGAGATGATCTAAAAACATCTGAAACCATGAAGAAGGTTGTCACTTTCCACAAATACAGAAACACATGGATGTTTACCGGCTGGTTGGGGTTCCAGGGTCCGACATGCTGAGGCTCAAACCATGTAGGCTTGTTGGGTGGCATATCAGATGACCCACTGGAGTTTTTGGCGTCCTGTGATCTGGGTGGAGCTCCGTCAAAGTCTCCTGGAGGAGGGCCAATCACAGGAGGCTTCACATCTCCTGCACCTAAAAAGATTAAATTAGAGCTTTAGGAAACAGCCTTGTTATGGTCACCTGGATACTTTCATTTGGATTAACACTGGGAATGTATCAGTTATTTATTCATTTTTTAAACTTTATTCAAAATTTTTCTAGGTGGCTTTTGTTTTTGCTTTTTTGTCACTCAAATGTTTCAGATTATGATATATTTTTCTGTATTGGACAAAGGTAACCTGATTAAATACAAAAATCAGTTTTGTTTCACCATGATTTTTCCAATAAGGGAGAAATGGTCCACCCCACCTGGCAATCTGGGGAATAGTAATTGCCTTGTTAAATTTAATTAACTGTGATTACAGAGTAACTCACCGTAAAATCAATTTATTTTCTGAAAAACTGTCTAAATAGGTTATTTAGGGTTCTATTCTTACGTTTCTGTGTGAATCTTGACATTTTTGTGAAAATGTATTAATTTAGCATTATTTTGTCAAAAATGACTTTGTCCTGACCTCCTCTGGTCAAACAGTGCTTAGGCAGTTGGCTTCTCCTACTGGTTTAAAACAGAACAGCTTTACTTACTCAGTCCCAGGTTCAGTGTAAAACCGTTGCACTCAGACACATGCCCCGCCTGGTAGTTAGTCAGAAATTGGAATAGTAAGCATTGCCATGGCAAGCTCTGATCGGTAGCGCTTGCTTTACAAATGTGCGATTTATATGCAATATGGACAGAGTGAAATTGGTCTGTTCTGCTCTGACTTCTTTCGACAGTATACTGTCAGGCTGACTGCAGTGCTTAGGAAGCAGGAAGTCCAGCTCAGGACACAACAGGGTTGCAGCTGAGCTGAAAAGCGTCATCATCATAGCAGTCTCCATCAAGACAGAAAAAGTAGCTGGCTTTGTCTCTTTGGTTTTTTGATAGTCACTAAATGCAACGACAAATGTTAGACGTAAGCAACAGAGTTTCTTTCATCCTGACCACGGCCCCTCTGATCCTTTTCGCTCATCCTCACACTCAACCTCTGAGTGTTACTTAACTCTCCCACTTTGCTGGAATTTTTCAAAATTTGTTTGGGGTGGGGTTATGCTTTGAATAACCTTTTCAGAAAGCTGAGCTCAATTTTGCAAACCTTATTATTATTGATCTCCATGTGTAATAAGTCAATTAAATAAAACCAAAAAGTATGTTGAAAGCCCACGTGACCATAGCAACAGAAATAATAAGTAGGGGAACAGAGTCGCATTAGATCTGAAAAGATTTATCTTGAAAATTGAAAATATTTTATACATATAAAATGACTAAGAATTTGAAAGTAAATATTGGACTGACTAAATTAATTTTTTTAACATGAAAACAGACCGTTTGCTGGACGGATTCTCTTACCGGCTTGGGTTGTTATAGGTGGGGCTTTTTCAGCTTCAGCAGGGGAAGGTGCTGATCCGGCAGGGCAAGCCTGTTGCTGCTGCTTCAAACTACTAACAAACTTCTCATGTTGGGTCTTTAAAGCCTGAATCTGCTGCTGAAAGGCCAGCTGGATGGGCTGCACCACAGCAGCATACTCTGTTATCAGGGAAGCCTGAAAAATCGAGAGCAAAATCATTAAGAGTTCTTACCTAACTGCCAAGGCTTTACTTCTCAGAATCATTCACAAGCATGCACAGCAAACATATTTTGATATTATTTGAACAAAATTATAAAATATAAACTAACACAGCTCAACCAATGTGAAAGAACTCGGTTTCAGTAAAATGAAAGACTGAGGATTATCTTTTTAAAATTAGTCATTGATGAAATGCTCCATAGATATTGTGAGACTGAATGACTTTTGCACAGACCTGGTACTGTCCAATGCCAAGTGCTGGGTTCTGCAGCTGCTGGATTGTCTCTTCATCAAAATACCCGTTCTTCTCCCAAAGCTGCAGCAACTGCAGAGATACAAGGAACCATGGGTTGTTATCAAAAAGACGATGAAAAGTGGTATCTCCATTAAAAAAAAGAATAGAATTAATTAATTAATTAACTTTGGGCCTTTTTGCAAAGCAGGACCTGGCCCTGGGTTTAGCCCTCCATTTGAGTCAGCAGAGGGGTTTGAAGGCAGCTCCTACAGAGATAATACATTTTCCAGAACTCTTGTCAGAGTTTGCACTACACTTTCTTGATGTCCATCATTTTGACAGATAGCATAAAAAATCCCATCATACTCTATTTTCACCTACTGAACAGCTGAAAAGAGAATTTACATCGTGCCATCATACACCAAGTAGATTGATATATTAAACTTTTTCTTTGCAGCAACAAAAACCAACAACTGTGGCCCAAGTAACTACATATAAACACTGAAAAGGTTGCCCTTAAATTATGAGCACCAGCTTGTGGTTAATCAAATGTTTTAAGAATTTAATGTTGATCTAGGGCCTGAATCTGAGCTCTGTGTTCCACTGGAAACCTGAAATACATAAAAAAAACTGATAAAAAAACTAGCCAAAGTTTAAAGGAAACATTTCTCCATTTTTTGATCAGAAGTTGGTAAGACTCTGATGAAGGGTTTTCTGGTCAGGAGGAAAAGAAGCTCAGAGATAAAACTGATGATTTTTTAATGCAGTACAGAAAGAGCAGGAGATGACAATGAGAAATGAAAAAGTGTTCCACGATGAAAACACAACCAGGACCAGAATATAACAGGACTGGGCCAGGGCGAGTCCTGCAGTGCAAAACTACCTGTTTTCAAGATATTTAAATTTTTTGTAATCTACTGTATCAAGTAATACACAAAACTGAACATTTGAGTTTCATTTCACATTTCTGATATCATGAAATGTGACTAGAGATTAGTAAGTGTAGAAGGATTTACCCGGGTAATCTTCTGCTGCTTCTCTTCCTCTACTGCTAGAAAACTAGTGCAGTAGATAGGAACAACAACCTTCTGCAACGCCGCCAACAAATCCTTCTGCTGCTTCCGCTGGCTGGGATAAAATAAAAAAATTAAAAACAAAAAACATTAATATGCTGCAATACACAAAAAATATTCCATGTTTCTAATTCAACAATAGTGCTTCTTTTTAAATTCAATTAACTTATTGTAAATTATATCTGAATATACTGATTCATAACAAATGTCTTGCTTGCATAATAATAACACTAATTATATACCAGTGATGAAGAACGTCATTGGTTAAATAGATGAGGTGTAGGCGGAGTTCAAAATGTGCGCTGTCAACAGTGATGCGATTACGAAGATGTGATGCCATCAGTTCACAATGCTGTGGCCCCTTGGCATTGTTGAACATCCAGTTTTTGCCAGCCTGAGAGGAAGACCACTTTAATTGTCAGATAGAAAACTTTGTTTTAGATATCTGAATAGCTTTTGACCACATCATGTTTACAGAGATGGCATCTTTAGTGCAGGTGTCGATGATGGGCTGTAGCAGGTTGTCGAACTCTGTGATGTCCAACTGAGTTTCTACCAGAAGCTTCTGGATCTGCTGCTCCATTGCCAGGGTGATGGCAGCTGTCACTTGCTCCTACATGAAAAACAAAACAAGATTCTGCATAATTCAACTGAAATGTATTGAGTCGTAACAATATCTGACTCAGTTTACAGGAACAAGTCAGGATTTTAATATTACATTTAAGAAAACTTCATTGATCAAATTTATTCTGGATTTGTATTGATTTTGCAACAAACTCAATAAACTGACGACTTTTTTCTGATTTCTTTTTATCTCTTCAGATGAGTGGTCACACTGGACTGTTTTACTGTCCGTCATTTGACTCAAGGCTTCAAAAAAATCTGTTGTATCCTATTTTTCAATTACTTTAAAATAATATTGAGATGGGCTAGTGAGTTGCATTTAATATTTATAATCAGGGAGTGATTTCTCACAATGGCATTCAACAGAAAATATCACAGCAAAGTGCAGGAACGACAGAAAAAGAAGAACGTGACAAAGAGGTGATAAAGAAAATATCCGATGTAGCAGAAATGTTTTAAACCTCATATTCGACATGGAACAGAACCATCCAAGAAAACAGCGAAAGTCACAGAAAAGTCGAGTGACTGCTCTGTTCGCGCGCTCCATGCGAAGTTAAAAAGCGGAATAAGCTTTAGCCTCCTGCTACCAGCGGCGGGAGGAACTGTACTACTGCAACAGGCAAAGGTCCAAAGTGTACAAATGAACTAAAGTGTGTCATGCCCTGCCGTGACACACAGCTGAAATCCACTCCATCTATCCATCCATTTTCTGTATAGCTTTGTCCCTAGTGGGGTCGGGAGGGGTGCTGGTACCTATCTCCAGCTACCATTTCGTGTGAGAGGCAGGGTACACCCTGGACAGGTCGCCAGTCTGTTGCAGGGCATTGAAATCCAGTCATCACCAAGTAAAAGGTTTGACCAAGTTTAGCTGTGTGAGCAGAAAATACTCCCGCTAATTATCTGAGCTTGATAAGGAAATAAACCTTAGAAAGATTAATTTGATAAAAATTGAAAGAGGGATGGAGACAGATGAAAAAGATAGATGTAAAGGACAAATAAATACAATACAAAGAGAATGAATAGAGAACATTGTTTAGTTTTTCTTCCTTAAGAATGTTTTGTCAAATATGTAGACATATTCAAGACGTTCAAGTACTTCTTTAATAACTACTAAACGTAATTTGTTTGTAGTAATGGTCTTTACATTGATTAGAGTAATCAACCGTCCTACAGACAGATCACAATTTTAAAAAGAAAGCACTGTGCACCAATTACAATTTTCTGGCAGATCACAGATCTTTAAAAGCCTGACTTGCTGATTTTGTGTATGTGCGTGTCTGCGTGCAAAATATAGTGAAAAAAGTCACTAAGTTGCCAACCATGACTGATGGTGACTGATGAAACACTTCCATGGAGAGATGA
>VMRN01000061.1:2406161-2422589 GCA_010277015.1 Poeciliopsis turrubarensis
TGTCCATCAGCTGGTGAGTGTCCATCAGCTGGTGAGTGTCCATCAGCCCTCTCATGGAGAACAGTGACTGATTTTTGTGACGTTGTAGGTAGATGAGGTTGGTGGATAGGATTGATTCCACAAGTAAGTAATGGCCAAGCTCCAACCACCCAAATGGAAGAAAAAATATATATATTTGTGTGTGTGTGTGTGCAATTGTGTAACCATAATTAAGTAGGGCCCACACCTTGGCTCAAGCCCAGGGGCCCATACCCTCCTAAATCTGGCCCTGAATGCATCACTTCAGTTTTGAATGTGCTATTCAACCAGATGCACCAGATGCACTACAAAGTGACCTGTCCAATTACTCTTTCACGCGCAATCAGCTCCCAGTCAGCAAAATGCATTTAGCTCGTTGTACATGAAATGATTTTTTTAGTGATTGACTTAGTTGCCTACATAATGTACTATATGAGTAAAGTTGAAACTGTCTGTGCATGGGATTCAGATTTTTCTGTGATTAAAAATTAACTGTCAATTACAGAAAGTATTCCCTTAATGCAACTCCTTCTTCAGAATTAAGGGCAGTGCTTCAACTATGCCTGGTCTGTTATTGGGTTCTAGCTCAACAATAGACCTCTAGACACTTAGCCAATGGTTGTAATAGCGATACTTTGTGCCTCCTTCAGTATCCTTCCAGTATCTGAACAAGTTGTAGTTGTTACAACTACAAGTTGTAGTTGTAGTTGTAGTTGTGAGTTACAGCTCACTGGGCAATGTAACTTGCCCAGTGAGAGTCAAACTGGAGGTGGAAACACTCTCCTGAATATGAAACAGCATACTGCTTAGTGGAAAAGAGGCAAAAAGAGGCCTACAGTGTGCCAAGAAAATACTCCTTATGCAATCAAGCTACGACCATTAGAGTCAACCATTGCTACAATAAGGGATGGATCAATATTTTGATGTTTTTCACTCCAAATTCTGCCCCTGCCATCTAAATGTTGCAGCTCAAATCAGGACCTGTCAGACAAGCCAACATTTATCCAGTTTGTCATTGGTCAGTTTTGTTGTGCTGTGGGAATTGTAGTTTCAGCTTCAAAATGTTGGTTGAATCAAAAGGAACCAGTATTTGCAAACCTAAATGATGGCTGTGCAAGAAACCCAGTAGATCAACAGTTTGTGAAATGCTCAGAACAATCTGAGGTCAGAAACCAAAAACTGTTCCACATTCAAAATTACTTCAATTCCACTTTTTTACCTCACCCTAATGCATGGTTTAAACAACAGGTCATGTTTCAAATAAAAATTAGAGCAGGTATTAAGAAAGTGAGCTTTAAGTGTACATATGGAGTACCAAGTGGCTCCATATTAACATTTCTGCCCCTGTTGATCTTTGGTGACCTTTTGCCTTTGGGAATGGGGACATAGATAGCCTTGCTCTATGGTTTCAATTATTGTTTCCTCTTTATTCTATTACCTGTCTGAGAGTGTGCAAGTGCTGCTCCTGTTGCTGGAGGTTCCACTGGCTCTGTTGAATGAGCTCATCTATCGAAGGCGCAGCTGACAGAGCAATTGGAGGTGGAGGAACCAGCTGCATTGATGGAGGGGGAATGTCAACCACATCTTTGGTTCCAGGGTTGAAAAGATCTACAAAAACAAAATAACATTCACCTTATCGACTCTTTGAAACACTACTGAAATTAAAAAAAAAACAAAAATACTAATTTTTTGTTTATTAAACCAAAATCAGAAATCGGATAACGGCTCAGTTTGGCTCGTTATTTGATTTCCCATTTAATGCACAAAACGAAAATGGAAAAAACTGAGAAACGCTCAATTTCTATTTTCATGATTTCATTTTTGACAAATAGTCTGACCCGGAAGTTCTCTCTGCCCTGCACACTTTGTACACTTGTCCAAAGCGGCATTAAATAGTAAAATTAATTTCATCATGATACCTTCACAGAGCTTATATTGTAGCTTTGATCTGTATTCAAAGCTAAAGTTAGCTTTTGAATGTAGTTTCCAATTCAGCAAATGGTTAAAGGGCCAGTCCACCCAATTTTTTCCAACCTTGAGAGTCTTTAAATTGCTCTGTGCTCTCGCGGTTGGTGCGAATGGTGGAAAAAACACCATGTCAAACATTTAAGACCTGTAGACCAACCTGGAGCAGTCTGCTAAGATTATTTCAACAAGTGCCATACACTGCACACTAAAAGTGGAGCTTTATAGGCAAAGGTCAAGTGAAGACCCCATTGCTAGGCCTGTCACGATAACAAATTTTGTTGAGCAATTAATTGTATCAAAAATTATTTCAATAAACGATAATATTGTATGAAGGCCATTTTAAACTGATGTAATGTTAATGACATAATAATACAAGAGATATCCAGCCAAAAATAGGTACACTTTATTGTCTAAAAAAACTCCATACTGGTTGCTTTGCATTGAGTAACCTTGAAGGTGGGCTGCAACCCTCATGGCAGTCAAATTCCTGCTAAAGCTGACAAGGCGATCTCCCCAGAGACAAAAGAACAGTTTTGTTCTCAATTGTCCCGTCCAGCTCCTTTTGTACACGCTTGTCAGTGAAAAGCTTCACCTGAAAAATCAGCTTTACCTTTACGAAAGAAAAAAAAACTTTCATTAGAGTATTCTCTGAGGTGGATTTGTGTTTGGTGCTGCTGAGCTACAGTTGGGGCTTGTAGTATTTCCGCCGCTGGAGTGACATGAGATGCCGAAATACACTCATTCAGAGTTTTGCTGACACTTAATTGGTTCAATGGGAGAAATGTTATTTACATTAACCATTAAAATCTTTGGCTGAAGTGGCACCTTTAAAGGAGGTAAAATAACTTGGCTTCACCCCAGATTTAACAAGCATGTCAACATTTTGAATAGAGGAGCAAATGCAAACGTGGATACTTTGCGTCTGACTTGAGACCATCTATCATTTTGTGCTCATCTGAATCATTTTACTTCATTAACCAGCCAACTGTCACGACTGATTCCTGTGCTGTAAGAAGGCTCTAACTCTTGCCCGCTCTCCCTCAGACAAAAATCATCACTGTTAGACTCTTCTATTTACAGTCAGCTCCTCTGGGCTGCATTAATCCTGGGCTTAATAAAATGCTCATTGAGGGACATCGGTGATTTACCTGCCGCTTTCACAATGTCGCTGCAAAAGTAAGAACTAAATGGTGCCACTATGTGGAACTACATTAACTGCTTTGTGTCTTTAACTACATACGTTGTTGTTGCTCCATAGCAAGCTTGCATTTATAGTAGCTGAAATATTCTCCCCCAAACAGGAAGGAGAATTTTGGGTTGTCCTTCTGCTTCTCCATGGTCATCTTTTCAAACTCGGGCCCATTCCGAGCCACAAACTGGGCCAGTTTGTCAATCACATTCCTCAGCTCTTGATCTGAAAAAGGAAAGGATGAGTAGAATCAGATGAATTTGCAACCAAAAATCAATAAAAATGTATGCAACTTAAAACATTTTTTAACATTTCCTAGACTTTTAGAAACCGCTGGTTAGACACGAAACTGAAGTTGGCTTCAGATTGCAGCTTCCATTCAAGAAATGGCTAAAGGACCATTATGTCTATTTTTTCACAACCTTGGCAATCTTTAATCTGTTTACTTTGAATGTTTTTACGAATTGAATCTACATTCTACTTTAACTTTGACATCCCAAAGATCAAGGTGGGCTTCACATAAATACAGTCATATAAGAAAACCCTAAAAAATACACCCACAGGATTAAACTGGAAAGGTTGTCTTGCCTTAAAAGGTTTCTTCTCCTCATTTCTGAGGCACGATTAATTTGACAAGGATTTTCTTTTATTAACTGGCTTTAAGTATTTCAGCTGCTTTTAATTGAAAGAGCATTTTTCATTTTCTTAATTGAGTGAAACTCATTATGTTTAATTATACACAGTAAACATGAAATATATTAATTCAGGTTACAGTTAGCAAGAAAAGTTGACTAAATCAATGGAAATGTACTAGTATTTGTTGCTACGACTGTTTAAATAGCATTCTGAGAATTATTCAAGCAACAATTCAGTGTAAAGCAATGGAGAATATTTAGCGATTCCGTCCCCATTAAGATGCTTTACAAGGTCACTGGGTCCCATCAGCACACAGATGTTCCCTCGCTGAGAAGATCTAAAAGAAATTTTTAATATTTCATTAATGATGTGTAATTCCTGCAATAAGGGGAAAATAAAACACAAATCTTGACAGAGACTGTGCTCAAACAGGAAGAAGGTTAGAGAACAAGTGACTGAAAAAAGGAGCACTATAGATTATCATGTAACGGAAAACAAACACCACTCTGTACTTTCTGAGCTGACCCAGTTCTAATTGGCCCAGATGCAAAAGTAAAAAAAAATAAATAAACACACACACGTATTAATATTTTATAAAAATCAACCAGTAACTAAACAGTGAGAAAATAAAGTACCTGATCCCTGAAGCCTATTAAGACTTCATCGCTTAAATTTGACTTTTACTTAGATTTCTTTACTCTTGTTTGTTCTTTTATTTCAATTTTTTCCCGCTGTTTACGCTACTGATGAATTTTACACGTGCAGCGGTTTAGTCGACTGTTGTTTTAAATATCCTGAAATGTGAGGCAGCAATACCTAAATGCCGTCGTTACACATAATACCTCAACATCTAAAGCAAAGAAAGCGCCGCTGGCTCCCCGCACTTTCTTCAACGAGTTAGCCTAAGCGGCTAACGTCGTGGCTATTAGCAGCGCTGCAGCAGAGCTCTGCTCACCTTCTGGGGGGTTCGGGACGTCCATGTTGGTTCTGTCACAGCCAAACGCGGTAGCTCAGGGTATAAAGCGGCTATTATAGCTGAAATATTCTATATTTCATCCAACGATCCTCAAAAATCAATGAGCAAAAATACAATTCCGTTGTTGTCCACCGGAAGGACTTTACAGAAGCAGCGCGAAGAGGGGAGGAGTTGCTCGTCCACATACCCCAGCGATCACGTTAGATACTGCCACCTGCTGACAGAAACCCTTTTAAATAAATATATAAATATATATATAATTAAACAAACAACTTAACACAATAAAGAAGAACCTCTCTGGGGAAAATAATGTTGGTAACCAGACAAAAGATGTCTCTCGTCCTGCTGTCACTCACTGCATTAGCTCTCTCGGCCTAGCTCATAAATAAAGTGTGAATTGTACAACAGAAACTCTTCTTCTGAACCGATATGGGTTAAATCGTTTAGAGTCCCATACTTTAAAGAATCCATAGAAGATAAATTGATTAAGCCAATTGATCAGAAATTATATCTCCGTGGAATAATAAACATGTTCGGTCCAAAATGTTGGGTGGCAAACCTTCTTGTTTGTAATGTTGATGTTGATAAAATCCCTATGAACATAGTTTTTGTCATGGAATCTCTGATACAGACATGACAGTCTTCACAATCATGGAATAACAGGGACATTTTGTAATCTGAAGAGTAATCTCTGTTTTCTGGGAATTGAGTTCGATAATATAATATTGGAAAATCAATTATTGAACCCGGATGGTATGTTTTCCCCCTTTTGAAGAATTTAACAATTTGGATTCTCAATTGTCCTACTTGTTCTTTTTTGTATGTGTAAATGATGCTCAGTGCACTGCTCTGTCTAAAAAGCTTTTAAAATACAATTTAGAGAAGAAACTCAACTTCTATCTGCAACTATTTCACATGTCTTTTCACATTTAGCTGGCCTAGAATTTGTTCTCTGTAATAAGTTTCCAAAATCAGCCACTAATCTTTCCAAACCCCTCTAACTGGTTAGTGTGGTCTCTCTCATAACTTTTCTCCACGTTTTTTTTTTTTTTTTTGGGGGGGGGGGGGGGGGGGGGGGGGAGGAGCCATCACAAAGCGCACATTAAAGCTGTATTTCTGATCATCAGTCTGATTTTGTTTCTTACTAAGTTTCATGATTACAAAAGTGAAATTATGCTTCATGAACCACTTTTTGATCTCTCTGAAGAATCTACAACTGCATCTGGAGATAATCTCCTCACATTTTAACACATGAAAATGAAAGGTAATTTTAACTTTATAACTTACATTTATGTTTTATCATCTATGTAATTAATTTACTAATACATTAATTTATTTATTCTCTCTTTAATTGTTCTTAGAACTTGAGCACTAATTGGTGTGATAAATACATGTGACAAATACAAACACTTGAAAAACATATTCATCCTCCGGGCCACTTGGTGGCGGTACTTCCTTCATGTTCAGTTTTGTAAAACGCATCAGAGAAGAAGAAGCCTCAGCAGTATTTCGGCTTCTGGAATCAGTTTCAGAGGTTGGTATGTTTTTGTCAAATGTTCTGCTTGATTGTTCAGAAGGACAGAATTTGTCCGGGACTTTCTGTGTGTGGTACTGTGATCGTGAAAACAGAGAATTGGCCTGTGTTAGCGGACACGTGACACTAGTTCAGGCTGTCTGTGAGTTGAATTTTGAATAAACTACAGAATTACGTGTTAGTTTCTGCTTGGACTGTGTTATGAAATTGTTCAACAAACTAGTGATGATGAGATAAATCTTTATAAAGCATTTAAATCTTTCCAACAACGTTATTTTAGCTTGTTCTTGTTCGCGCACACCCCCTGTAGGTAATGAACTGTAATGGATAAAAGTGAATTTTCTCAAAACTGTTAAATAAATTTAACTATTGTTGAGAAACGAGATATTTTCTTCACTGTCTAATGCAGGTGTGTCAAACTCATTTTCGTTTTGGGCCAAATCAAGATCATGAAGACTCGTAAAGGGCCGGTTGTGCCAGAATGTGTTGATAAAACCTGTTCTCAAACTGTTAATATGTCAATGAATACTTAAAATTACATAATATTATTGAAGATCTTTTCAGTCCCTTCAGGAACTAATAATAAATGTGACTGTTTATTTACTTGCTGTGTAAATCATGGACTATAATCATACATCAACTAAATTCTCAAGAAACTGGAGGGATTGATATAAATTGGCAGTAAACAGATAAAAACTGCATTGATATGATTGATAATATAATATTTAGTGTTTAGTCTAGTCTGTGGAGGGCCACATAAAAAGCTACGGTGGGCCGGATTTGGCCCCCAGGCCTTGAGTTTGACACATGTGGTCTAATGCATTCTAACCTTACTTTAAACAGCTTCCTAAGCCACATCATCAAGTCTTCCTGAATTTCTGGTCATACACTAAGGTATTGGGACAGCTGACACCATGTTTCTCAGTTGTGTTGATTTGCAGTTCTGTGACAGGATGGCCACTGTGGAGCAGTTGACCACTATAGGGCAGGTTCTGGTCAACCCTGATCTGGACCTGACGCAGCGCTTCAGAGCATTGTTCACCTTGAGGAATCTTGGAGGTAAATCCGCAAGAAGCTGTATATAAAATTACAGCTTCTTGCGGAAGCTATTGTAAATATTAGAATTAAAGTTGTTTTAATATCAAAAAATACTAAAACATGTTATTTCATGGCCGAGGACCCAATTCCAAAATGGGCCAACAAAATGAAAAAACAATAATGGAGGTTATAAAAAATTTGGTAACTCAGTTTTTGTTGTTGGTTTTGCATTCTGTTGACCCAGCTGGGCTACGGAAAATTGTTACAATGTTATGTTTTGATTAGCTGTTATTCCTAGTGTTCAGTGTAATGTGCCAGAAACATTTAGACTTTAGACATTAACATTACTTATGAAAATAACTGTTCTGTGGAACAAGACTTCTTTCAGCTGTTAATTTTGGTAGTCCAATCAGCTGGTTCTGATGAATTTTCAGGTTTTGAAATTTGTGGAACATCTGGATTTACTTGAACATCTTCTGACAGGTGCTGAAGCCATAGAGTGGATCAGCAAGGCTTTCACTGATGATTCTGCCTTACTGAAGCACGAGTTGGCCTACTGCCTGGGCCAAATGCAGGACAGACGGGCCATCCCCATCCTTACAGCTGTTCTCAAAGATACCAAGCAGGAGCCAATGGTCAGGCATGAAGCAGGTAAGACCTGGTATGGAGATGAAACAACTTTCTGTCAACCATTTATTAACAATCAGCTGGCACTAAATACACTCACTAACAAGATACAAGTAGACCACCAGAGAGGACAGTTCAGTTTGGTTTAAACCAGACGCCTCATGGACCGCTCTTGCCTATTTTCGCTGACGAGACGTAGGGCCGCCATCTTGGAGTGTTAGCCGGCTCCACTCAGCGTGATACGTTTGGCAGGAGCAATGAAGTATCAGCGCATCTTAATCTGTTTATTATCACTAAATACTAAACAGATTTTCACTTTTTTGCTGTAAACCTTATTCAACAACTTTCATAGCAACATGTACAAGGACATTTATTTATAAAGTATTTTTGAGTTGGATTGATATGTGGTTGAGCAAATTTAAATATTCTTAGTGGGGAAAACAGAATAGAATAAGAATAGAATATTCTGATTGATGTATGATGAGTATTTTATAAAGCACACAGTCACCCAGTATTTATATATAACTATATATATTTATTTACTAATATCAATACATATTTATGGAAGTATACAAACACAAAATAATACAAATATAACTTAGATAAATGAATATGATATATTTGTTAAATTGAATATTGGTACATTTTAATTAACAAACATCCATCCATCCATTCATTTTCTGATCACCCTTCTCCCTAACGGGGTCGGGAGTTGCTGGTGCCTATCTCCAGCTGCGTTCCGGGCGAGAGGCGGAGTTCACCCTGGACAGGTCGCCAGTCTGTCGCTCGGCAACACAGAGACAAACAGGACAAACAACCACGCATACACACACTCATACTGAGGGAGAATTTGGAAAGACCAATTAACCTGACAGTCATGTTTTTGGACTGTCGGAGGAAGCCGAAGAACCCGGAGAGAACCCACACACTCACAGGGAGAACATGCAAACTCTGTGCAGAAAGACCCCGGGCTGGGAATCGAACCCAGGACCTTCTTGCTGCAAGGCAACAGTGCTACCAACTGCACCACTGTGCAGCTATTATTAATTAATTAACAAACATATATATATATATATTTTTTTTGCACATTAAATATGGAAATATTAAATATTAAAAGTAAATATTATGCTCTGTATTCAACAAGTCATAACAAAACACATTTGAACAGCAAAGTATGTCCTTTGGAAAGCAAAAATACCTTTACTGTACATTTAAAATCAACATGTTTTTGTTGTAGTTGTACTTTTTAGCAACATCCAAAAACTGACTGGCATTTTGGATGTTGAAGTTTCAACACAGAGGCATTCTCTCCCAATTCTCACATTTTTGCATGCTTGTAATCTGCACACGCAAACCCTTATATGCACTTTAACTGAGTCCACACTTCATAGAGGGGCGAAGGGTGCAGCCTGAGTATTGGGACCAGGCCATTAGACACTCTTGAGTGTGTCTGTGTGAGCTACCTCTTCTTCTGGCTTCAACAGGAGCCTGTTCATTAATTTGAATACTTCTGCCACCCAGTGACCTGAGGGTTGTTTATAAGTCAAGCATGAATAAACAGTCATGCAGTCCTCCTGCTTCTCATGCCCCCCCGACCACTCCTCTCTCACACACCCCCACTGTTCGAGAAGTACTAGTTTAATGGAATGTTCCACACCTGACTGTCATGCTACCTGAGAGGAAGCAGAGAAGAGTAGTACAGGAGATGGACTCATATGGAAGGGGTAGTAGCAATGAGTGTGTTATGATTCACTGTCTGCTTGTAGGGGAGGCCCTTGGAGCAATTGGTGATTCAGTGGTTGTGGAACTGCTGAAAGAGTACAGTCAGGATCCTGTCATAGAGGTAGGAACACAAACACAACAGACTCTTGAATAACTAAATTCTTAGAATCCTGAGCTTTTCATTTTTAGTGACACTAAATGATAATATTGAGTAATCTGGCCCAGTAAAATGTACTGTCAGGACATGGTGACAGTTTTAACAAATATGTAAAAACATATTCTTTTTAAAAGTTGTATAGTCCAACTTTAAATATGTTAGTCTCCAGCCTTAAATTTTCTCATGGCAGCACTATTTAATCTTGTATGTGTAGTTTTTTTTTCTCTCTCTCTCTTCCTTTCTCACGGAACCGTTGTGCAAAGTAAAAGTTTGAGTCACCTGCAACATTTTCATTGTGTTCTGTGACTCAAGGCGTTTGAGACTACCTGCAACAAGCTACTACTAGACTCTTGCTAACTGCTTACTTTCAATGTCTATCATGTATAAGTGCAAACTTATGGCCAGTTGGTTTGATGACATTAGTTTTTACCACTGGCTCACTTCTTTGGCCAACTCATTCGTGTCTTAAAACATTCTGTCAAAAAAAAAAAGAAAAAAAAAAAAAGAAGACTTTTAAGGTGGAATTATGAAGGTTTTTCTATGCTTGATTGTAATAAGAAGAAATTTAATTCAAAGCAACATTAAAAATGTATTTAAATGAATTAAAAGTCTTACATTGCTGATACCCTTCTTTCAGTGTCCATAGAAGCCTAATGGCAAAACTTATGTGTCCGTATTTTCCCTTTGATTTTCAGGTAGCAGAGACGTGTCAGTTGGCAGTTTGTCGACTAGAGTGGCTTCTTAGTGGCGGAGAGACACAGCTGGAGGATGGCGGTACCGATAAGAATCCATACTGCTCCATAGACCCAGCTCCTCCAGCATCCAGAAAGAGCATACCAGAGCTACGCTCTGTGCTGCTAGATGAAAGTTTGCCGCTGTTTGAACGCTACCGGGCTATGTTTGCATTACGGAATCTGGGTACAGAGGAGGCTGTGGTTGCCCTGGGTGATGGTAGGTTGGTCATGGAAGTCTGCAAATAAATCAAGGGGTGTATTCACACCAAGAAAGTCATTTGGTCCGCTTGTTTGGTCAGGACCAAAAGATGATGTTTTTTCTTTTATTTGGTGTGATTTGCTTTCACATTATGCTGTTTTGCAAGCAGACTATAACACATTATGACAACCACTGCTCCTATTTCACAGAAATAGGAGTTTTTCCCAGTGCACAGACCTGGGAAAAACAAACATGGAATCCTACTTGCTGCATTTATGCTGTAACTGCAGTGCCATTTTGAATGTCAAGAGCACTGGTTTCCCAATGGAATATTTCTAACTTTGGATCAGCTTTGGTTAATGTGTGTTGCAAGCTGAATCAGACGAGATGCAAGATACACCCATCAGCCATTTCTCCCACAAGTGCAGTTCTCCCAATACAGCCTGCTAAGCTAGGTCTACCTAGTGATTTAAATGACAGTGAACCATCTTGACCAATACTGGGTAGCTACCCAAAGAGCGCATTCTGTATGTCACTAAGATGTACAGAATGAACATCATAACACTTCACCAGTGTTTTGATGTTAAATCCTTCCTGGTACAACACACAAGCATGGTTAGAATACTATGTTAAATGAAATGCATGCTTTTGTTTTTTCTGTCAGAAATATAGCAATGGTAACGCTATATGTTTTTACCATGACCAGTTTTAACAACTGGAAAACAGTATTTGATCAGGACAAGAGCCTACAGAGACATGTGTCCAGCCACAATCATATTCATAATTCAACCATCTGGACTCAGCACAAAAGCAGAGGCTACAGGTGGACTGCAGACTCTCTGTTTGTTGGCAAAACACAACTAGAGATAGAGCCCAGACTCTTGATTGTGGGCTGTTAAGTTTCAAGAGTCTGTTAAGTTTCTCCATGTGAATGAGTTAGGGCTCCATAGGACTGCAGCAACTTCGAAAATGATGGGCATACAGCTGACAATGGTGTAGGTGCTTCAGGTATTTTTCTAAGACTGATGGAGTACACCTTAGAGAAGGATGAGAAACTAGGAAACCTTACTAAAGGTATCCTAAAGAATGCAAAATATATATAAGGATATTCAAAATAAAATAATTCAAACACTCGCAGAGATGGTGCTTGCAGAAGTCAGGAAAACATATGAAAATGCTGATTCTGCTAGATTTTACTTCAAAAGCGATGAGACCAGGGACAGATACAATGTGGAAAATTTTATAGTGGTGCTCCGATTGGTCAGCAGTTCCATGCCAGAAGAACATCTAATTGGATAGCTTGACTTGGGTCAACTTGATTCAGAGTACATTTCCTCTAAGATACTGATTCTCCCCTCTGATGCTGGCTGCAGTGCTGAGAACATACTTGGCCAGAGTTATGATGGAGCTTCTGTGATTAGTGGGGTAAGAGGTGGTGTACAAGCTTTGCTCCAAAAGAAGCTTGCAAGACATGCCTCCATACATTCATTGCTACAATCACCAACTGCACTTAGTAGAAAGTGTATTATTTGAATTATAGTATTGGTCGATAGTTGCGATAGAACTCTTTTAACATCATAAATTGAGAAACTAGTCATCGCATATACTCAATACATTGCCCAGCCTTATGCTGAAGCATAACATGTACGGCTGAAGATACCTCCTTCAGTTCTCCGCCTGACCTCTCATGTAACCATGTCTATATCCAGCCCTGGTTGGCTTACATTGAGGCTGGTCTGTATCTAGACCAGAGGCGAACCATACAAGAGTTTGCTTGGAAGTGGACTCACAACCCCTCAAAAAGTAGGACTCGGCTCGGATCTTTGGTCTGCACCAGGATTCGCGTGAGTGTATTCACACCTTTACAAAAGGTCCGGATCAACGTGGGAAACAAAGTCTGGTGCATTTAAAGCGGACCAAATGTTTCAGCTGTGATTGCACCCTAGATGTGCTTTGGCCTGTCGCAAAAACATATTTTGCTGAACAATCAAACTTTTTTGAGATAAACGATAATGTTTAAATACCATTTTAAACCTATGTAATGTAATGACATAATAATGCAAGCACATCCTGCCAAAAATAAATACACTTTATTTTGAAAAGAATACTTAACACTGGAACTGTCATTCATAAGTGTCATTAATAGAAAGAGAAAAAGGCAGGAGGCCTAGAAGTGCATATGATGACACACCAAATGGTTCATCCCAGTAATAAACTTGTAACATCTTTCTCTCTAGGGCTGCAGTGCTCCAGCGCTTTATTCCGTCATGAGATTGGTTATGTTCTGGGCCAGATGCAACACCCAGCAGCCATACCAGCACTACGGGAAGCTCTGGAGCATTCTAAGGAGAACCCAATGGTCCGACATGAGGCGGCAGAGGCTCTTGGGTCTATTGGGAAAGAGGAGTGTCTGGCTGTGCTGCATAGTTACCTTAGAGACCAAGAACGTGTCGTCAAGGAAAGTTGTGAAGTTGCCCTGGACATGCTGGAATATGAAAACAGTGATAAGTTCCAGTATGCAGATGGACTGGTCAATCTGGAGAGCTAATGATTACCACCCTGCACCTCACATGACTGGGACCTTGATGCATTAGTTCCAATCCAGGATGGATACGTGAGGAATGTTATCCTTCATACTTTTCAGGTCCAGAAAAGTGTGGAAGATATTTATTTCTTAAATGTTAAGAATCATAATACCATTACTTTCTTTCTTACTTTCTTGAGTCCTTTTCTTCCTTCTTTTCTTTCATTTTCTTCCTGGTTTCTGACTGTCTCTGTTTTTTGCAAGTTCCATAAATACATATTGGGCTTCAGTATTCTATTGTTAGAGTGAATGTAATAGGCTAATCATTCTGAAAACTTTAGTCTGGAAAAGATATGTTGGAATCCTGATTACACTCTGAAAATATACAGAAAGTAAAAAATAAATAAAATCAAATACACTTTGGCTAATTGATTTTTAGTGTTGTACTGCTGTGTTTTTCTACCCTGGTCCTCAAGGCACACTACCCTGCAAGTTTTAGGCATTCCCCTGCTTCAGCACACATGGTTTCAATTGATGGCTGATTAACAGAGTTTTGCTGAATTGCAGTCATCTGAATGAGCAGAGGAATATGCATGTATGTAGATCCTCAGTATGCCTTGAGGACCAAGGTTGGGAAATTCTGATGGGGAGCAGATAGCACTTTAGCTTTACTAGGTCTGTTGTATTTATGTGTATTTTTTATAACCTCATGAACTTCATCCTACATCACTGGTCTTTACATGCTCTCGTCCAAAAATGATGGACAGGAGGATAGCCAAAGTATCCCTTCCTCTGTATGAGACTTTCTTGACTTTGTGGCTATTAGAAGTATTGGAATACATGAACTGGTTGTCATATATCCTGGGCACTGTGAGGATAGACATATAAAGAATAGATGGCTCATGGATAGTGATGTGCTCTACACAGTTTAGAACCAAACGAAGTGGAAGTATCGTGGTGCAATCATATTTTGATTGCTGTCAATATTCCAAAAATTATGTGACCGTTCCTATACTAGACCTTGTTCTAAACTGCTACATGTCGCAGTTTGCTACATGTTGCAAACTGCTTGCAACATGTAGCTCATCATGCTTTGAGCAGGAATCCCGAATGTTCGGGTTTATCAAGGCTATTATCAAGGCTTTAAAATGAGACTGAATGTTTAATTCTTCTGGCCAAAATAACAACAAAAACTTTATTGTCATTGTCCAATTAACAAATAGGTCTCCAGTTGTCAATGAGTAACTTGTCTTAGCCAGCCTCTGGGATGACAGTAATAAGGCCTTGTGTTAAAGTAGGAGGCAATTCTGCACGACGAATACTTTCTGAAAGAGTGCTGAGAATAAAGGGACTAAGTTCTTTTGCAAATTTCTTATAAAGCTCACTTGACAGCCCTTCACTACCTGATGATTTGTTGTTTTTAACTCTTCTACTTCCTGTAGAGTGAGGTTAGCGTCACACACTTTATCAGCCTCAGATATAATGTTACAATGTTTTATAGAGTCGAACAGTAAAGAAGCTTTTACATCTGAGTATTCAGAGTAGAGGTTGTTGTAAAAATTGGAACAAAATGATCCGAGGGTTTTATGGTCTGATACAATCTTGTCTTTAACTTTAAGTGTGTCTAAAGTATTGCCACTCCTGCTAATTGAGTAGTCCCATGTGCCAGCCATAGTTAATCCCCCCACTGAGTTTTCCACAATTTGGTATCATTTGCAGTTGAATGAGTTTATTTGATAAAACAGAAATGAGCTTTAACATTTTTAATATATAAAAAGTTGCCTTTCTTTTAGTGTTGTTCCTTAACACCGAGCATTGAGTGAAATAACTTTTAAAAAAGTAATGCTACAAAGAGTTGTAGCTTCTAACCCTGAAAATTGAGTTACAGGAATATCTAACAAACTCTCCCAACAGAGAAATTATATCATAAATGGAGCTTTTACCATATTGAAATGTCATTACTTAACTGTTAGTTCTGATTCTCAAGATGTCTTCTAGTCATTAGAAGGTTCGAGTTTTTTCCTCCTTTGTCAATATCAAAGGCTCTGGGGCTGATTGTAAAGGCTGTTTCCACCAGCATGTTTCTGACAGTCCTCTGGGTGAAGTCCTCCTTGAAGCGCAGGTTGCTTGATTTACCATCTTCTTTTATAACGTGGAAGTTCGAGCAGCTTATTTTCCATTTTCATTTCCATACGGCGCCCCTGCAATGAGATATCAACATACATTGAAAAACCTTACGAAAGCCAGAAAGTACGATGGCCACGTAAGAAAGGCTTACAGTGTTCAGTTATTCCTCATGAACTGATAATTGTAACCAGTATAATTATTACTGAAACAGATTTGCGAGGTAACGCAAAAGAAAAAAAATCCCCATGACCTTTAGGGCTGCGTAATCTTTATTAGAATTTAGGGAGAGAGAAAGAAAAAAATAAATGCGTGACGTGGAAATAGTCGCCCTGGCAACGACTCTGTTTCAGTAACCATAGAAACATTTGCGCTTGCATGTGAGAGTTCTTTGTGAGATAGTTTTGGCCTCCATGTGAAATTGAAGAAGATGGATGATGTATTAGGACGTAGAGACGCCGAGGTTTTCAAGGCTTTTCTAATGAAGGACAGCACGAAGAGCAACCGGAATCTGTAAGTAATGTGTTTCTGACAGTTTTACATCTTCACCACCGTTTCGTCCACTGTTAGCTTCTCTGTTTATAAAACACGTAATTTTCCATCATTATTCAGAGCAAAACTCACAGTATATAATATATTAAGTATAATTATATCTAATACTGCAATAGAACTGCAGGTCAATGATAACTACTTCGAGTTTAAGATAGATATAAAATAAACTACCTCAGCTCCCTAATTGGAAATTCCCAAAACGTGTCCAGTTTTATTATATATATATATATAAATTCCCTTCTCACCCACCGTGGGTGGTTCTTATCCTCTGAGCTCGGGTCCTCTACCAGAGGCCTGGGAGCTTGAGGGTCCTGCAGTATCTTGGCTGTGCCAAGGACTGCACATTTCTGGACTGAGATGTCTGATGTTGTTCCTGGGATCTGGTGTAGCCATTGATCCAGTTTGGGGGTGACTGCCCCGAGGGCCCCGA